>JACXGI010000831.1:0-113967 GCA_016801175.1 Esox masquinongy
TGGTTCAACTTTACACCTTACTGTACTTGTAATACTAAGCATCCTCCCATATGATGATCACCTATGCATCTTATCCATCTCTAATTAGGTGTCATATGGTTCAACTTTACACCTTACTGTACTTGTAATACTAAGCATCCTCCCATATGATGATCACCTATGCATCTTATCCATCTCTAATTAGGTGTCATATGGTTCAGCTTATTGACGTCTCGCTTACTCCACGGCACATAACAGGTTTGATTGCCTTAGTTTGTTTTTATCATACTAACGTAACTGAGTGCTTGCAATTGTCATGCTTTTGACCAGGTTGACATCGTAAATGAAAATTGTTTGTCTCAGCTCTGTCGCCTTACCCTGTTAAATAAAGGTGTTATGAAATAAATACAAAATGTTTAGGGATCCAGCAGTCTATTTGAGTGGGCATTGATATCCCAATTCCCCCCTTAGAGACAACCTCGCTGGAGTGTTTCTGGCTGGCTGCATATGTTCTGCCTTAATCAGGATGAGGAGATAACGAGGAGACAGGCAGGAGACAGGGAGGAGAAGTTAGGGGAAACAGGGGCTCAGAGGTCTTTTATGACTAAAACCTCTGCGTCCATCTGTTAAGACTCTACAGCTAGAGATTGACGCCCAACCCACCTGGGTCAACTGAGCGCCAGGGGAAAGTAGGGTGTGATCAGCTCGACTGTTGAGATGATTTATGTGGCGGTGCGTGGGCCAGCGAGCGCTCCTGAAGCCGAAGCGCAATCCCGACCAGCTGTTCCCTCTCACTGCAAGCAAAGGAACACTCCTCTCCTTACTCATCCATTTGGTGGCTGAGAACAACCCCAGCTTCTACAATCATTCAATGCTGAGAAACTGAGAAGGAGAGAAAGACAGGAAGGGGGAAAGAGAGTGTGGGAGAGAAAAAGAGAAGGAGAAGCGGGGAGAGAAATGGAAAACGGGCGAAGGCTGCATTGCACACAATCTCTTACACAACAGTAAACTGTTCAAGGTGCTGGGATACATATGGGAAGTGGGGGCGGGGGATATTTAAGACTATTTCCTGTTATGAGGAGGTTACATCCAGATATCTGGCTCCATGTGGTGCTGCAGAACCTCGGCAGCTCGTCCCCAGCTGTGTTTCCCGATGGCTCGGTCATGTCTCTTCATCAGACGGGCCCACTACAGAACTACTTGTCAGACAAGGTCAGCTTTAAGTGGCCCATTCATTCAGCACCTCTGTGCTTCTTTGTCAGCCCCCTGCCCAATCTCCTCCTCTGCTGATTTTGTATTGTATCTTATCCATTACGCATGCACCTTTGTGAGGAATGTCAACAGCCGGTGAACTCCGTCTCACTCATCAATAACCATCACAACCTCGAAATAAGGCACAGAGCAGCTCTTTGGTTACAGCCGGTTTTGGACGTGAGAAAAAGCATGGACTTAAGTTCTAACTAAGGGCATGACAGGTTTAGAAGCGGTGTGTTTAGTGTTATCACGTAAACGTTAGATAATTGTCATTAGGTTACTTTCTAGCATAGTATGTTACGATTACTCATTACATGTCTAAAAGCACAATCAGTAACACACTTCTTGCATTACCCAGTTTACGTACTGGTGTGTTAAAAGTGCACAAGTCTGATCATGATCCATCCTTTAGACC
Source organism: Esox masquinongy (assembly GCA_016801175.1). NCBI lineage: Eukaryota > Metazoa > Chordata > Actinopteri > Esociformes > Esocidae > Esox > Esox masquinongy. Next base: position 1,649 of record JACXGI010000831.1, read on the forward strand.
TGTGTTGGATCAGGACAAATTAAATGCTATTACGTCAAACATGTATATTGCATATGGCCAGGGATTAGGGTCTATATGCACTGAGCGGGGTGTAGTAAACACGTTTTTTTCTATCGTAACATATTCGAAATAATAGACATATAGCCAGTAGACCCCAAACAAGTCCAAACTGAAATAGGAAAATTATCATTGAAACCACCAGGTATAGAAGATCATTCTGGCAAAGATGCCTCATCCCTTCTGAACTGAATAGGAATCCAATAAATCATTACTCTTTCAAAGTATCTGTAAACTGATTACAATATTTGTTTCTCTTAAAGGATTGGTTTCAGTTTTTACTTTGCATCCGTTTCTCCCAAACCTCAGCATAACAGTTAAGCTGAGCTCTGCTAAGGCAGTAGAATGTGACCCACAATGCTGTTCTCTGCAAGTGCCTGTGGCGGTTTCACCACTCTCATCTACGGTGTCCTTGGAATGCCAAAAAGGCCCAGGACTCTTCTCTTGTCAATTACCTCACAGGTATGTAATTCAAGTGACACTGTTTGTGCTGACAGCTGTTTTAACGCAGAGAATGTACTAGAATTAGGCAAAAAGACAGCATTCGGATAAAAACATGCAAGGCTTGTTTAAAAAGACATTACAGGCCCGGGTAAAAATTAGCGCAGTGTTGCGTCCCTATTAGTCCTGTTCGAAAGAGAAAAAGCAGTCTTTTGTGAAGCAGGCATACATTTTGATGGAATTTTGAGATTAACGTTCTGTAACTGGGAATACTGCTGTCAATATGATCTAAAAACTTGCTTGAGTGAGTGGTGAGTAGGAATGAAGTGTGACGACTTAGCTTTAATGTCTTCTCTCACCTGTTTCCTAAGGCCTGCAGGGTCCATCCTTAGGTGCCTTGTTCTTATGACCGTGCCTGATTCCTGACCTCTGACCTTAAAGCCTGAGGCAATGTCAGGACCATGAGCCTGTAAATTAAACAGGCAGAACAGGTTTTGTTTCTGTTTTTCTTTGCTTTTTTATTGTATTTTCTTTACTTTCATTGTGTCCATTCTCTTTTGGGCTTTTTACCTTGATCTCAATTCCAATTGCTTTTGTATTGTATAACAATGTGATGATAGGCATGTTTTTATAGATACATAGGGCAAGATATAGGTCTAAAAACCACTTAAAACACATCATCAACTTGATAAAAGTAATATGTATTCACTGCAGATACTGCCAGACTTACGTTCAGGAATAACATGATTAAATCATAAAGCAATATTTGATAAATGCCGAAAATGGCATTGTCCTTCCATTTATGCAGCATTGTTATTGGATTAGACATTGACGAAAGATGGTTAAAATGGTTAAAATCCAGTAGACTAAAGCCTGGTTTGGGAGGTTCCCGGCAATCAAATTTAATGCAGCATTTTATATGTCTTCCCGAATGTCACAGTAATGAACAGAGACAAATGGCCTGATGGTCATTTAATTGGATTAAAGATCTCATAGATCCTGAAGATCAGGAGAGAAAAACAACAGCCCCTAAAGTACCTTGCCGTTGTTTTGTCTCCCCATATTGTTGTTGAAATATACATTTGAGACATCATCTGAGCTGTTATATATGCACAGCACTGCAGCCTGCAGCTAAATATGCAACATGAGAGCGTTAAAAGGCAGCTAGCTGAAAAATATACAAATCTGATTTCTTGCAAATGTTCTTACGTGTTCAATTCAACAATGTGAAAATAGATTAACAATCAAATTAGCAACCAAAACCATTTGGAAATTATCCAGAAACATTTTACATGTGGTGTGTGTTTTTTTTCCACACAGCCTTCTGATTGCTTCTGCATGTTAAGTCAAGTGAGTGCCATTTAACTTATTTTTCGGTAAAGTTCAATAAACTACTCCAAGTATAATATGGAGCACCACAGGAGCTAAATGATTCACGTAAAACCAAAATAAAACTATGGCAATTCTACTACCCCGAAACTGTACACTGTTGATGTAGAAAGTAAACAGAATTAATTCAAAGACTGCCTAATTGCATTTTCTGTTGTCCATTCCTCTCGAGATGACTTGGAGAGGAGGAAGGGTCTCCGAGAGATATCGAATAGTTATTTTGAGCCATTTTGCTTTACTGTTTTAATGAGCACATTAAATAGTTAATTGGAAGATTAGCCCTTGATGTGCCTCTGGGCTAGAGAGAGTGTTGTTGTCCCACTGCGTGATTTGGCATTCAAAGACAAAGCTTAGTCTGGGCCAGTCATGCATCTCCGTTTCGCTCTGAAAAGATTCTTAGCCATGTTTCAACTGCATTCAAATGCATATTGTGTAAAATATATATATTAATGTCCGATTCATTTCAATGTGCTGGGGCTCAGATTGCTCTGTATCTCAATTTCCAGTGCTTAAAATTGATTGGTTGAGAGACTGAGAGAACAGCGATATTTACTAGATGTTGCTAAATGAATATACTGCACCTCCATATCAGAGAGTTAAATGAACCCATTATGAGTTTAGTTTCTTAAGTCCATGCTAATCCATTAGCCATGTGGGAACGTATAAAACATATATCCTAGTACCAGTCCACGCTAATGCAACTTGATGTAGGAACTAGGCTTATGTAGTCATCCAACATGCTGTATACAGAACCCAGCTATGATAGCCTGATGAAGACCTTTCAGTGGAAATGTTGCACAGTAAACTGCGGGGCAGTTCACTGGCGTGTGGAAGACAATCTTTCATTTGAAACACTGAATTCTCTTTCTAAACGCATGCTCTGTTTCTCGGGCAGGCCTGCTGCGCCTCTGACAGACATTAAGTTCCTGTTACAGGGAGTCTATATTTACCCCTGCATATCACCAAAATATCCATCTACCTCTCCGTATCACGGTTGTGTTCAGTTGCCGACTGACCCAGTAGAGAAGATTGTTCCTGATTCCATTGATCCAGGCTATTTTTGGATGTTTAATACAGTGGAGGACATTATCAGTGGTAATGTTCCAAGTCATAACGCACTAGATAAGGAAAAGGGTGCCACCGATATGTATCCAGCATCTGTAAGCGACTTTCCAATGAACTACACATTATCTGTAATGTTCCTTGTGTTTTTCCATTGTGAATGCATGCACATTTGCACTAAATGACTATTGAATACCCCACGCTTTTAGGTTTAATCGGATGATTGTTTGGAAAAATTCAAATAAATTACTTTTTGCTCACCCCAAGTGAGAAACAGAGGGGGGCTTTTTTCCACACCATTTTGGCAACACTTTACATTCTGGGTACACACTGCCATTTGTTCTTCATAGGTTACTCTGTTTAATTGTGGTTTGTTTGGAGTCATATAAATAACTTTGTGAAATATTGTCTTTGTCATTTTATTCAGTGTATATTTTATTTTTACTAAAAAGACAATAATGACAAAACACAATGAAATCTGAAGACAAATGTACATGACAATACTGCAACAGGCAAACACCTTTCTTTCCATCTACTGTTACCCTGCTGAACTCTGTGACCCATCACTAAATATGGGTCTCTCCGCCTCTCAGGGACCTTGGTGCACTACTCCCTTTGTACTACTATTGGACTCTGACACTGCTTTGTAAAGTATTATAAGGAACTTTTTCAGTTGTTTCTTGTACTTCTCTACCTCGGGAACCTCATTGCTGCTATCCTGCATTTCAGTTGCACATGCTACACCTTCAGTTTGCCTCAATTGTACATTTAGAATTGACATTTGTACTTGCATTTGCCTCATCACACAACTGTCTATCCCACTTGTAACATACATTATGCTTAATACTTGCACATTTTCTGCCCTCCTCTACTTGCCTTCATTGCACATTTAGAATTGCCATTTGTACTGCATTTGCCTCCATTGCGCATCTATACATTGCACATCTGTATGTCACATCTGTAACATACATTATACTTAATACTTGTACATTCCTGCCCTCTTGTATTTGCACTTGAGGTTAGATACTAACTGCATTTTGTTGTACTGTACTTGTACTTGTTCAATGACAATAAAGTTGAATCTAATCTAATCTTTGGATAAAGTTACCAACAATGCCATGTTGTTACCTATCACAGCCAAGGACAACCAAAGAACCATGATGGAAACTTTAATTCCTAGAGTGTGGCAACTCTAGTATTTTGCCCTTATGGTATTGTATATTCTTATATAATTCATATGAATCATTCTCTACACAGAATAAGCTGTGCCTTACAATTACTATTTCAATATTAATGCATTTAATTAATTTCCAAGCACTCCATTCTTCTTCTTTTTTACATTTCTTGAAATAATTTTCAAACATTTACTGATGAAGTCCACAGAATGGTATGACATAATCATGGTTTTTGGAAAGCTTTGAATAGCAATGACAAAAAAAACTTGTCATTGTTATGTACAGAATGCTGCTGAATTAAGATAAAAATTGTGGAAGTGGAAAAAGAAATTGGTGGACAAAAAAGAAAATACACACAAATGTAATGCATGCGCACAGACTGACGCACACGTGCGCACATACACTCACACGCACACACACACACTATGGTCCATTTTTACCTGCCATACACACACACACACACAGAGACTGAATTTTAGCATTTTAACATAAATGTGAGTCATTAGCCAGCTTGGGAAGCCAACTATATTTGTGTTTCGTTGTATTTAGTCTCCTGATAGACTGTAATAAACTAAAATGTTGGTTCGTAAGGGATTTAAAAGCCCATTCGCTGATGTAACACTTTTGATTCCCCTTTTCTGAGCCCAGAGCTGCAGTATTCAAAATCAGACAAACCACAGCAAGCATGTGGTGTTAAGTCCAAGTTCTGCCTCTGGAATAGATGCATTTTTCATTTCAGTTGAAAAAAATATTCTCAGTGTTCCATAGATTCCTGAATCAAACTGTTACCTCATGCCTTCCCACTCTGCACAAAGACTGGATTGAAATAAGACTGGCGTCAGTTCCCGAGAGAGTTCGAGAGACACCCTGCAGAAGAAGACAATGTATCTGTGGTGATAGCGAAACCATCAAAGCCAGGGACTGACTGATGATGATCAAGGAGTAAAAAAAGTGAACAGAAGACAAATTCCACTGCCACTCTGAGGCCCTCAAAACATATTGTATCGCAGAAGTGTCCCTGAAACATTTCACCGAAATACAGGAATCCAAGAATTAAGTGCTTCATATTTTCATAATTCTCCCCCGAAAAAAGCCGGTGTGCCCGCGGAAACTATGACAAACACAAGTCGTACAGACTCAGCGGGATGTTTCCGGAAGGCCAGTTGGCATTAGAGCCTGTCTCCAGACTCTGAATTGAAGAAAGTGTTTTTTCTCTTTGAAGAACTCAAGCACACACCTAGGGATAAGGCAGCCACCTCCTTCCATTTTCCTTGGTCAGGCTGAGAACGCAGGTGGCAATCAGACGGTTAGCCCCCAGAACATAAGGACCAGATTGATTCTCCCACCTCAATTGGAAGTGGAATTTTTTTCCGGGTCTTCTGGATGCTCCAAGGCTTATGTCTCCCGCTTGCACTCTCTTACTCGGTCCCTGTCTCTCTTGCAACAGGCGTCTGAACAACTGTAAAACGGTTACTCCCCCCCCCCCCCACATGAACACGAATACCACCTTGATATTTCCAGTTATTATTCGACACAACCAAACATCTTTTTCACAGAATCACAGGCCCCTTTTTTTTACGTTGACAAAAACAATTGTATTCCGACAATATATTGTTTCTCGGGACAATATATCGCCACGCCGTATAATGGGCCAGACAGACACGGCGTCTCCTGAAATGCGCGGTACATTTCTGTGGCGGTGTCTAGAGGCACATTTCAGTAAAAACTCGGCAACCTCGTCTGTTCTAATGAGATCACGCTGGATTACAACCAGCAGCACTCTCTCTGCAGCCGACTCCCAAATGGCTCCCTATTACCCACATAGTGGACCGAGTACAGCAGGACCCTCCTGTAGAACACTGCACTATTAATAGTGCACTATTAAGGCAACACGGGGGCATTTTGGACGCTGGCTCTTTTCTCTTTTTTTCTCTCTCTCTCTTCCCTATTTTCTTTTTTCTCCCTTTCGCTTTTCTCATTCTCTCTGCTCTCTAGTTCTCCTTTTCTCTCTCTCTCTCTCTCTCTTTCTCTCAGAAGGTACCGCAGAGTGCCCTCCGTGGCCTGAACCGACAGGGTGTCATTTCAAACATCTAAAGGGGCAACTTTTAATCAAATTGACTATCATATGAAGACATTAAAACTAACCAGATTACATTACCCTGCAGCACTATCCACAGCACTCTCTTTTACAGGCCCTGATGTGCATTACTGACAGTGAGAAATGGCCTGTCTGAAATTTAACCCACCGGTTACTGAACAAAGAGATCAAGCGAGGGGGAGGGGTTGTGGGCAATGCACCTGCAATTTCTTTTTCCCTGAGATATGTTTTGGGCACATTTTATGCTTTATCGTTGGAAAGAGAGGATCATTCGTTTGTAATGACTGGACAGCGCGCCTACTTTAAGACACTTGGTATACATTCCCCCTGACCTTCTAGCTGCGCCAGGGATGACCTCTGGTCCTCCTCCAAGCTGTGTTGCTGCCCTATCCCTCAGAGTCAGACAACTGACCCCTTTTAAGGTCACAGTGTTCTAGGGCTCTGGCTCCTCCCCAATTGTGACACCTGTCTGGAGGAGCTCCAAAGTGATGCACTCTGGGAGTTGCGGTCCCAGTCAGCCGTGTGGGCCAACACGATGCAGCTGTCATTCTGCGGTATGTTGCACCTATATGGCACCCTTTTCCCTAGTTCACTACTTTTGATTTCTTTGACCACCGTGGGTCGCCATTTTAGACTCAAACCTTAATGTAGCCATTTTCCACCCCTTCAGTTTCCATCCTCCATGAAGCTATTCCTTCCAAGTCTGTTTTCACGGCTGATGATAACTCTACTTACCTTCGCCATGTCACCGTAGTTACAATAATTAACTTTCAAAGTACACATTTTCATTAGGCCGTTGCATTCTGTCATTTCCTTCCAAATGATTTCAATTGAATTAGCATAATTAAACGTTATCTGTGGTAATTCCCTGGCCATGCACCCCCCTGTGAATTCCTAGGCATGTTCTAATGTATGTTGGTGTCTGGAAAAGCGTGATTGATAGCACAATTATGATTGAGACAATCCCAGCTGCATGTTATTAATGGAGGTTGTTAATGGCACCGCCAACCATAAACGAGCTTGTCCACACAAAACGAATGTTGCCGTCATGGTAGTCCGTGCGATGCGTTTAAAGCCTGTGACGTTTTCACTTACTAAGTAACCTGCCTTGGAAAAACTCTCCTAATTATCGGTGGTCTTATCTCAATTGCACAGTCCCTGTGTCCTCGCGCCTAGTCCTTTGCAAAAAAAACAATTGGACGAGAAAGCCAGAGTTCCCTCCCCTTTTTTCTTCTCCTCTAATGGGTTTCTGTAAGGGAAGAGGATGAGTGGAGTCTGCAGACATTTAGAAACAGCTAATGTATGTCGGGGGGAAAACGGTCTCAGGTCGTGACCTGGTCGTCGAATATGGTTGAGAAGGACCCAAGCTAATACTGCGATGAGGAATGAAGGAAGCACTCATTAAGAGAGTCTGCGTTTGAATTAGGGGTGTGCCTTTGGAACGCGTCCCAAAGGAGGCGTAACACGGGCAACTATGAAGTTAGACAGTGTGTGAGTCATAAGGGCATGTTCTCACCGTTTGTTCCCACAATACAACACAAACACAGGTCCAGCAGAGTAATGGCACCCAGCCCAAACCTATTCATCTCTTTGGCAATCCACATTACGCAATATTCCTCCTTTTGACAGGAATACAGCATGCTGCTGCATGTGACACGAGGAATGTGGTTCATGTTTGTATGCGAGTAGCGCGCCGTCTGGTACGGTAATAGTACGTGGAAACGCCCTGCAATGTTTGTGGCCCGCCTCCCAAATTGTACAATATCCCCGGTGCAGTGCACTACTTTTAACCTTGGCCAAATAGGGTACCTGTCAAAAGTAGTGTGTCACATAGGAGACAGGGTGGCTTTTTGGACGTACGCTCCGTCTTCAGACGGAGCAGGATCAGGGACATTACTGAAACCGCCTGGGGATCTGCGTGGATCTTTACGCAATTGTTCTCCGTGTCTCAATTGAAATCGTCCGAGGACCATGGCCAGTTCTGAGCTTCCAGTCAGTTCTTTGGCACACAATTCAAATGTTGATTAAAAAAGGAAACTTCAGCCCAGGGAGATCAGTTCGCTGTAGGGCTGCGTTGAAAAAGAGACGTCAAAGCCAAGCACACGTGTATACCGTTCGTGAACCTTTACTGACTAGATGAGTAATGAAGATTTATTAAACTGCACTCGGAGGAACAAAAGTCGTTTTCTTACTATTATTGAAACCAACGCGTTTCTGCGTGATGCTATCGTCAGGGATTTGGATGAGTGATGGACCTCCTCCCTTACTCAAACATCCCCCCGCAATGCGTTTCTGTTTGGCCAACAGTGTTGTAAGCTACGGGCCATCTGTCATAATGGATGGCTGCTGTTACTTTTACACAATTGTTAAGCTTTTACACGTCTCAAGAGCTGGAAACAGCTTAGAGGTGCGGTGTAGAAGAACAGGTTGAAAAGGTCTTTGCCGCAAGCACGGCCATTGGTTTGAGAGGACATTTACCACCGTCAGGTCGTGTGTCAACAGAAAGGTTGCGTTTACTGTAAAATGTCCGACGGTCTCCTCCGTGGCCTTCGTCTGTAGGTTTGAAGCACCTATAATAAGACTAGTCATCATGTCATCCTCAAGCACCATCAAATTGATGCTTAAATTTAATGTCAGACACTCCTTGTTTGGAGAGTTTATGACATTCTTAACTACAGCTAATTTTTTCATGACCTGAGTCATAGAAATGATCCCATTGTGATTGACTACCTATTACACATGTATATGAGTGAGTAAAGGAGTAAGTTCTAAGTACCGATAAGGATTATATCAGACCTCACACCTCCCAGACATAAGCAATTAAATTGCACAGTACGGGAGTTCAAAATGAGCTGCTTGATGAGAACTAATAAGAGGTCCATTAGAAAAACATTTCATGAGAAATCCATTTCGTTTTGAACGTTTGAAAATAATCCAAGGCAGAATACTAATCCAAAAGTCTCTGTGAAATAAAATGTTCCATTTAATGTGTGGTCCTATCAGAATACCTTTTCCCAGTCCAATAACAACCTTAATAGTCAAAGGAGTCTGTATAGCAAGTTGCACCCTATTCCCCTATGGTCTCTGGTCAAAAGTAGTGCACTACATAGGGAATAAAGTGTCATTTTGGATCAAGCCTGTAATTGAGAGATTAACACTTAAAACCTACTGAACCAGACTGCCTCATTGCTGTTAGCGCCACTATTAAGCTATTTTAAACCAGGAGCCAGTGGAAACCATGGTGTTAGTTAAATATTTCCATTACTTAGATTACCATTTTATGAAGTTGTAAAACGCTTTTGCGTTTAGATGTGAGGGTTTCAGCAGGAATGACTTGAGTGTGATATTCTCTCTCTCTCTCTCTCTCTCTTTCTCTCTGGATGCCATCATTTATTCTAACACTGTTCTCGGTGTGGTTAACAAATTATTTTGCCTGCATGCCAAATGGCTCCCTGTTCCTGATGCAATTCCCAACTTTAGACCAGAGCTCTACGAGTCCGGTTCGAAAGTAGTTCACTATTTAGGGCTTAGGGTGCCGTTTTGGCCACCGCCATAGAATCAAATGAGATTTTTAAAGAGGTACATTTTCTCTGGTACATTGACGCTGTGTGGATGTCATTATGAAGCTTTAGAACGTGTTGTAGAGAAGCATGATTATGCCTGGGACATGGTGTGAAAAGGGTAGGGGTTTTTGATGTGTTTTAGTCATTACCAGATGGAAAAACAAGAATTGCACCCGTATAAAAGTAATCTGTCAATGCTACCTGGCTTTTAAATGGAGTGAAAATCTTCTGCTAGTATTGCAGTGCCCTCTGCTGGTTGAGTAAAAAACTACAATTGCTCGTTGGTAAGGTTTCCCACTTTTATTGGTCAAATAAACATTATAGGGTTTTTATGCTGGTGTAGCGAATTGCCTGTGTTATGGTATGTTAAATAAAGTACATCTAGTATAAAACAAGAAAGAAAAAGTCTGATTATGTACAATAGCAAATGTACTAATTCATTTAAAAATACAAAATAAAAAACAGGATAAATGTACATTTATTTTTTAAAATTTAACTGACCAGTGTCCAGAGAGTGGGCAAGGAGAGTATGTGGCAATTGGTGTGAGAGAGTGTGTGTGTGTGTGTGCACAAGGGCTCTCATGTACAAATCAAAGTTTATGCAGTTCAACGGTCCAATTGCCTGGGTTTAGACGCCTTTTTTCATGTGGCGCCACCTGTTGTTCAGTGGGGGTTAATGATCCGGATTCGAAATCCCATCTTTTGCTATCCAGGTTTAGGTAATCCATCTTATTTTTGTGCCGGTTTATCAAAGCAACATTGGATTGGATCACCCTGATCCAGATACAAACTTTTCAAGATGACAAAACCTGGATTACCTGTGCTCTAAATGGGACTACATATCTCAATGTATGCTACTAACTATGTAAAGAACCGCAGGTAGAATAGCCAGCGTGAGGTCACTTCAAGTGTTTATATTTGAAGACACCGGAAACAGCACAATAAAAGAGTACAATCATCCCCTTCCATTTTCAATTTCTTTTAAACAGTCAGACCCCTCATCTGATCCCTAACAAATAAATAAAAACAAACAAATATACATTATTCAGAAATACATTGTGGATATTTTGAACACGTTTTAAGTCATAAAAAGGCTAAATGTCCAATAGTTAACGGAATAAGGAACATTCAGAGTTCTTCATTTGTAGAGATACTAGCTTTTTGAAGCCCTGCTTTTAGGAGGCGACTATCGGGTCAGGCCTTGGTTTGCTGTAATTGGGTAAGAGTGATTTGTTCCACTGCCAGATTAATCTGTACTTCTGCCCTTTTGGTTTCTCATTCAAGAGGTGACTTATAGTAAGTAATATACCGTGATAAATGATATATATATATATTATTTTGTTTGAAAATGTCCACAATGTATTTGTGAGTATTATTTATATATATATATATATATATATATAAAATATATTTGTTTAATTTATTTGTTGTGGGTCAAATGAGGGGTCTGACTGTTTAAAAGAAATTGAAAATGGAAGGGGATGTTTGTATTGTATAATTGTGGTGTTTTCTGTCTCTTCAAATGAAAACAGTTAAAGTGACCCCACACTGACTATTCTACCTGTTCTTCTTTACATAGCTAGTAGCCTACATTGAGATATGTAGTCCCATTTAGAGCACTGGTAATCCGGATTTGGTCATCTTAAAAAGTTTATATCTGGATCAGGGTAGTCCAATCCAATGTTGCTTTGAAAAACCAACACAAAAGTAAGATCTAAGCCTGGATAGCAAAACATGGGATTTCCAAATCCGGTTCATTCTGATCCAGATTAAACTTTTGGAACAACCGGGCCCAGACGATTCAGCTACCTAAGGGTCAAATAAACCAAAGATAAATCATCTTTTATTGTTTACTTTTGACTGTCCATTTGTCTGCCAATGTAAGTCTGTGACCTTTTCCTCTAATCAGATATCTCATATGACATCCCAGGCATCCATTTACATACAGAGGCATGGGCACAATGTGAAAAATGTTTTTTGTATCTGGTTTTATTACGATGTCGTCTTTATCTGCTAAACTGTAGCAGTGCCAACAGCCCATGGCAACAGGGGCTGAGGTCCATGATGATATCTGCAACCTTTTAGTGGCAACAAAAGTGGTGAAGGGAAGGCAGTGTGTCAGTCTCCAGTGACATGCCCAAAAGTATTAGTAGTAGAAGACAATGATTTGCTGTCCCAGTCCTTACGGTGGGTACTGTATATTTCTAGGCTGTTTATGCTTTATTAGAAAGAGACAGAAAATGGGGAAAGTCGGACGATAGATTTTTTGCAGAAAGATCAGTGGGGTTGAGGAACCACGCTGCGGCAGTACATGTGAACCGGAGGTAGCAGCTAGGTTAAATTCCCACGGAAGACCAGGATGGAAAAAAATATGAAAATGTATGAACTCACTATTGTCATTGCGCCGGATTAGAGCCTATGCAAAATAATTTAAAAGTAAGACTTTCACCTGTTCACATTTTCCAAAACACAGAAAAAGTATATTTTCAACCTTCACATAGTGGAAATATTATTCTGTCAATTTTTACCGTGTCCATGTAGGTAAATTGCTCTGTGGGATATTGTATCAGAGATCTGATTAGAGGAAAAGGTCACAGGCTTACATTGGTCAGACAATCAAAAGTAAACAACACAAGATATTTATATTTGATTATCACGTAATTCTCTTTTCCATGAAGAAATGACGTGACATCACATATTTCTGTATGCCTGGCTGATATTTATACTCAGACAATGGCCCACCCCCTGAAGCTCAGCCTTGACAATATGGAGCTGCTCTTCCTGATGGGGAAAACCTGTCACTCTAAGGCACAGTTGCCATTCACATTTACGTAATTTACCACACGCTGTTATCCAGATCAGCTTAGAGTAGTGAGTGCTTACATTTTCATAGCATAGTATCTTAAGTCCTACCAAGCTATTTTGAAGGTATGTACTAACTTTTAAGTCGTTAAGAGTTTGGAAACAGCTTTTGCTAAATGGAAACAACTTAATGTATCTAACAGAAGTGGTTCTTTATGACGCATTAGCCAGCACTGAACAGCAGGTGGCGCCACTGCAGAGGAATTCACATCAAAATTACTTTCCAGATAAAACCAAAGACCGTCACTGACAAGCTTTTGAAAAATAGCAAAAGTAATCTCCCTTGAAACACTTTCTGGCGCAGCTGTCTGCCCCCTGCATTCCCCTAACCAAGAATCCCCGCGCAAGTGGCAGTAGGCCACGGCCCAATTGGCACCCTATTCCATCGTAAGTGGCTCCTGTCAAAAAAGTGCACTGCATGGCGAATAAGGTTCCATTTGGGACCGGACAAGCTGACAGGACGATATTCCAGGGCTCATTAGTGGGTCTCCAGGACTGGGGGAGCGGCCTGGCTGCCTGGTGCGGTACCACAGCCTGTGTCTGCTTCCTTCCACCCGCCAGCAGAGTCAGCTGCCTACCCGTCAGCCCTCAGACAGCCCTGAGACAGGCCCGTGGGCCCAGAGACACACTATTCCGTACGAAGCGCACTGCTTTTGATGGGAGCCCACGGAACTTGGCAGGGATTAGGGTCCGATTTGGGACATGCGGCCCTCAGGAACTGAACCCCGAGAGGTACCATATCCCGTGTTAAAATGTGCTCCATTTGAGCAAATTGGGATGTAAACAGGGCCCAGGAGAGGGGTGGGGAACTAGATAACTTGACCCAAAAGGAGACTATCTCCATTCTTGTTAATGAACTCCAGGCCAATGGATTTATGACACTTGGCTGGGAGTGGAGCCAGAGATGAGAGAACCGTTCTCGTCAGTCTCTGTTGTGTCCTAAATGACACCTGATTCCTGGCACTACTTCTGAACAAAGTAGGGTCAGTGGCAGGGTGCTATAGTTTGTACCCTAGAAGTAAACGTGCACTGGTCATAATAATATTCTATAGATCTAGTATCTGTGTTGAGCCAGGTTCTGTTAAAAGGTTTGTCTCTGTGCTGCTGGCAAAGTCACCACACAAGAATCACTGAGAGACATTTAGTGGGAATGAGATGCCATTGCAGTTGATTTCACAGGATATGATTTATCCTTTACTGGAATTCTCCCTTTTATTTACTCAAGTGGTGGTTCATTTTTGTCATCCAGGTGGCAGATAAATGCTTGTATCCTCCCGAGAGTGCATTTATCTTTTTTTTTAAGAACACTACGTGTTTTTGAAAGAATATGAAGACAAGAAAAGAACTGGTTCTGGGAAGGAATCTGGATAACAAAATAAAAATAAGGTATTAATCCAGAATAAGTTATTTTGAATCCTTGTCTTGGTGTGCTACGCTGCTGTTTTTTTAACAGAAATATCATCCCTCTGTTGAAAGCTTACAAATGACTTTATCTGGGGTATGTCTGTGTCGGCAAATTTCGAGGCTAAAGTACTGGCCTGCTATTCTTTGGAGACAGAGTGAGGGAGGGAATAAGAGAGACAGAGAGGGAGGGAATAAGAGAGGCAGAGAGAGAGGGGCAGAGAAGGAAGTAAAGAGCAAGAGTTGGGGGGCGGCTTCTGTTTGAAAGCATGATAGATTGCCCTCGTAAATGTTTTTTAATTTATGAGCACGGGTCTCAGGTGGGCTATACGTTAACAACTGTCTGGCCAGAGCGAATGCTGTCTAAAAAGAATGTGCCTGTCTCTCCGGGGTTGCGTGCCAAGCCTCGTTCATCACAGTGGCTCTGCACGGCCCCCATTTAGAAACAGCCTGGCCGGCCATCACCCAACCTACACCCCCCCCCCTTTCCTCACTGCAGTAAATCCACCAGACGCTAAAGACATCCCAACAGGCCAGAGGAAAAAGCCCTGAACCCGCTCTGAGCGTGTTTGCTCGCGCGCCTGCGTCCACCTGTTTGTGTGTCTACGCGCGTACGTGCCTACATCCGTGTGTGTGCAGCACGGACAGATGACGAACCGCCAGCGGGGCGGGCTGTTGACATAGCAGTTAGAGATCCGAGCGGATCTGTCATACGACACGACGACGGACGTTCCTGGTCAGTGGCAACGCGTACCCCTCCCTGTTGGAGATCATCCTCAGCGTCTCAAAACGGACCCTTCCATGTACAGTGCACTAAATAAAGAATAGCGTGCCATTTGGGATTCCTCCCCTGTCAGTTCTAACCGGAGCACTGCCACCACGGCTGATGGACGAACGCAACAAGTGCTCTCAAGTTCCCAGCTCGGTTTACAGCAGTATGGTCTCTGCAGGCAGTAGCACTGAGGCCAAGCCAGACAGCATCTGTCAAAGATTTGCAGGACTGGTAAAAAAGGTTCATAATGATTCAACACTAGTAACCACTCAGTTGGTATTTGAGAGCATTCTTGTTTCTACATTGTACAGCATCTTTACCAATGAGCATGTCAAATGGTTCAACAAAATGAACCAGTGTTACATGACACAAGAATCTGACTGTCACGTGCAGATAACCTGAATTACACAAGAGATAATAATTCAAACAGAATCGAGTCGTACTACTGCACAACCGTAAAGTTACCCAAGACCATGTAAGAGATGAACAAAGGTTGGTGTTCCAGTTATGTTGAATATATCCTCTACAGTAGCCTAAGTGTACACCCAAAGACATGAAATTGAACCAGGGCCATATTTAAGGCAGAAATTAGGATTTGTTTGATTTTGTTTTGATGTTAGTTACATAAGTTGCCGTCTCTACTTCACAACGCTTACTTTGCTGGGCGGTTTCGTAACAGACTACAATTTGCTTGACCTTCAGGCCAACCAAAGCAAAAACATCCTCGAACAATTTACAATTTCTGGGATCTGATGTGTGTTTTCTTCCCTATCTAGTGCAGCACTTTTCAAGATTCCATGAAGTTCTGGCCTAACGTAGAGCACTAGAAAGGTAATAGGGTGACATTTGGGAAGCCGGTCTCTGAGTGTACTTATAATTACAGAACCCACCCCATGCATGTGATTACAAGATCCTGGACTTCCATACTGGCTTATTAAAGACTTTCTTCCTTTGGTTCCGGCCCAACTGGCAGCTGTGTTGAGCTGTTTGCTTTCTCCGCTGCACAGTGTCGGCTGTCAAGAAAACCGCTCTATCTTTAAAACATTAACTTGAGAATGAACTCGCAGTAGAGGATGGTTCCACTGCATCTTAATAACCCCCAACCATTCAAGTTCACACAAACACTGGCATCAAAGATAACACATCTCAACTGGAGTAGAACAGAGCTCAGTCATAACTCCTGTGAACACAAGAGTGTAACAACTGTTGGAGAACCTGCTCTCAACTAATATATACTGTATATTTTTCATAAATGTTATTATATATAGATATTCAGATGACACGGTTATTCTTGACACATCTAATGCTGAAACATTGATTTGACAACCAGTGCATGGAGAACATTTTGAATCTAAATGTCACCAGGACCCACAATGTAATCATACTTAAAGAAGCAACCACTCACTCTGAAGGCAATCCCTATTGATTAACAGAGCATAGAACAGGTGAAATGGTTCATTCCAGGGTGAACCAAGGAGCCAATAATATATGTATTTTTGTACTATCCAACCTTTTTTGGAAAGATTATGGAAAGATTTATTTCAAACAATACACAAACATGTATTCACACACACACACACACACACACACACACACACACACACACAAATGTCATTATAAGGCAAAGCTTAAATAGATAAATCATTCTTATTGGTTATCTTTCCAATAAATGAATCAATTTCATACTACTCTTTTGGTAAATCTTGTAAAATATATCTTGTCGAAGTTTCTTGTAAAGTATCTTGTCGAAGTTTCCTTATGAATGCATTCAAAGAGCTTTTATAATATTGTAGCTACATAGTTGTTACAAGTTGAGCTATAGACACTTATGAGCATTGTTGTACGTTTTGTGAATTACAAGGTCCAAAGAAAAACCACTGGCTCCTGAAAAACAAATCGTCTGCAGCAATAAACTTTTTCCAAAATACTTTTTATTCCTTCTTTCTGTGTTTTTTCTACCCATCAAAAACAGCCATGTAATTATGTCAAAAATAATCAAGGAGGTTTCCATTGACCTTGTTCAGGAGGTTGGGACCTTCACGTTTCAAGGAGCAATGTCAGAAGTCTCAGGGTTCTATCCAGCCAAGCAAGGACAAGGCCAAAGCTTAGAGAATAACAACCCTTGCACAAACCTCCAGTGGCAGTTAACAAAGATTTTTTTATTTAAATCTGTAACAATTTAGATTATAAAACCATGGCAAAACTACATTTCTATCCTCATTAGCATTACAAACATATTGAGAGTTAGAAGGTGATTAGAGAAATATATTACATAATATTCCAAATGAAAAACATCCAAATAAGCTACAGGCCTGTAACTTGTTATTCTGCAACAAGCTTTACTGTATAAAAATATTCCAAATGCAAAGAATTGAAATCCTAAACAACGCTTAATATACATTTATTCAAAATGATTGCAATCGTGGAACATATCATGGACACAGCAGAGCATAGCACTTGGCTAAAGCTGAATCCATCTTTTTTTCTAATTTCTTTGTCTGACTGCTCAATTCATAGTCCGGTTTAGCTGCACATGGCCTGACATTTATGTCCCCTGCGAGGCTGTCAACAGGCACGGGTACAGCAGCCCACTGTGATAATGTAGAAACCCAATCTGTGAAAGGAATCATCGTAAAGCGCACTGGGCTGGAGAGAGAGAGACATGAACTATGAATCCCATCAGTATTTTCCTCTCCTCAAAATCTTAATCTGTTAACCAGATCACATCTTTCATTAACTCACACACACACATACACATTTTCATCATAGAATAACCACCGGGCCATTCTGCAGTAGGGCCTGTATGAGGTGACATCAGAGAAGATATGTTAATTTGCATGTTGACTACTGAATAGTTCTAGTACATTTGTTTGAATATGAATAGAGAGATGGTGACATTATAAAGATATTTTCTTGGTTATAACAATTATTTGTTCTTCTTTGGAGCTACCACAGTTGTTAGTCGATTATCTTCAGCTCTTATATCGGTAGTGAACAACGTACGTGTCATATTGGACACAGGCTTTTTTTGAACACCAGAGGGAGCTGTAAGACAGCGTCCTGATCAGTAACCTTTGGACATTGCTACCATACATTCCCTACAACCTCACGTGGTCACACATATAGTGTCTTGCTGATTTAGAATCAGATCCCGTCTGACCTTGTAATATTTCCATAAATGTTCAATCTTCATTGCCTGTCATACCACCTACAATTAAAATATGTTGTAAAGTTCTTATGGTAATAAAAATAAATAACTGTTCATGAAATGAAAGGATCAGTATCCTTACTATGAAAGACACATGTGGTCTCAAATCCATCCCAGCGTTATGGAAAGTTTTACCATGAATAAAACACTGAGGTTGCAGCAAAGCGGACTGAATCAACTTGTAAGTGAGATAGGCCTACGGTCGTTTCTGTTGGAGAAATCACGACTACTTAAATCTTGGTAGCAGCATGCCTTCTTCACTTTTTATCATAGTATGGTTCTTTTCTGACATACTTTCCCAGAGGAATGTTAGGCTGGGTTTACACAAGCAGACCAATTCTGATCTTAATTAGTGTGTTGACAAATCGTATCAGATCTTTTGCACATCGGATCTTCAGTGAAATTAATGAAAGGGTCAGTTTGCAAAAAAAAGCTCAGGCTGTGTAAACGCATCTTCTGTCTATTCCTTCCGCAGTCCTAAAGCAAACCTGGGTTCAACTGCTATTTAAAATTGTTGAAATACTTCTAGCGTTTGAAAACTTGCCTGGAGTGCCAGAGGGCTGTTGTTTAGCATTGTTCTAGTATTATTTATGTTCCATTATACCAAAATATCTCAATCAAGCCCACTTTCCATACTTTCAATTTTTTTTTTCAATTTTTTTGAAATCATATTTCAACCCACGTACACCTGAAACACCTGTTCCCTCCATTAGTTAGTGAGGTGGTTGTCAGGAGAACCAGGGAACAGGCCCTTTCCACACTTTGAGATTGTTTTCACTGACTGTGAACATGTGTCTTCTCTGCAAAACCTCTCACTGACTCTGGCCCCTTTTCTCCCTAACCTCCCTGTCAGGTTCTAACGCTACATACTATACTGTACAGATAAAAACAACAGTATAGAAGGTTAACATAAGATATATCTAGATCGATAGCTAGAACAATAACTAGTGAACTAGGGATTCTGATTCACATTAATTAATGGCCACAGAAACATGTTTTGATCAGGAGGTGCTGATAATGGTTGAATGCGGTATGGGATCTGGAACTGACAGACGATGCTTGCCCATCGGCAGCACTGACATCTCTTGTAATGCTAACCGACAGATGAACTACAGTTCATCTGTCGGTGGTGGACTGACTTTAGCCGCCAAGGAAGTTATCCACATTTCATGTGAAATAGCACCCGTTATATGCTAGCTATCCAACCTTGGCAGGTGGCCTTTATACCTTTAAAAGTACTCAACGTCTAGAGGACTGTTATTAGCCATATGCCAGCCATCTAGTCATGAATTAATTTGGAAGAATATAGCAAGGAATTTCTGTAATCTCAAATTTGATCTGCTAACAATTGTGGGTGATTTCAGTGATTCAATAAAAACATTAAGCAACAGCAGACTAGACATTTAAAATAATCAAGCATGTCACAAACAAACTGTAATGCAGTTTAAATTGTATTTATGAGTAGTTATTATGCCATTAGCCTACATTTTCGTAGCCTGTTAGCCATTCATTTTACATAGCCTATTAACTCATGACTAGTTCCTTTTCAGAGATCATATCATGGCTATAGCTGAACTACTTCTACTGATGACTAAATGAGACTATATACTGTAGCTGAAACATGGTGAAATGAGAAACAAGGCAGTGGAATTCATGCATTATGACTGCAGTACAACAAATGCAAGTAAATCGTCAAAATATGCTAAGATACAGTATATTTCACAAAACTCCAAAAATAATCAATTGAGTTATTAATTATACTCTCCGAATTCCCAAACAGTCCTGGTTTTCTAATTCTTTGGTTTCTTGTTCCATAACTGCCAGCTTAAACGTTGATATTGATAGGAAATTATTTAAACAATTTTCCAGTCTAAGTATATCCTATGTTAGCTTTGGCTAACAGCTTGGGTAATAGTTTGCTTAGCATTGCAAAGTACAGTATTCCCAAAGCCAGGATATTTTTCCAGGATATGAGCATATTGATCTGGTCCAATCTCTCTTTTTCTAGCACTTTTGGGGGCCAGAGACCTGGAGCTTCATTTCAACACCCCAAAGTGGTCCTTTAACACTGCGCTGGAAGTCATGTGATGAAATCCCTACCATCTCATTGGTGCAGCCCTCACCCATAGTCAAGTACTTCATATGCAATCTGAATGGTGGGTGTCGTGCAAGAGCTGTTGAGTATTAGGTCAATGAAAAGCTTATTTTTAACAATATATTTTTTTGAAACAGTAACATGTAAAACACATTTACCACATTTAATCAGAATTGGGAACATAATCCATAATATAAGAAAAGATATACAGTTTTGCTCAAAAGTTTGCATACCCTTGGAGAATTGGTAATAAATGTACCGTCTGTAAAGAAGCATGAGTGAGCTGGCAAAACACATTTCTTTTATTTCTTATGGGATTCATATTCAGATGTAGGTCATAACAGAATGGCACAATCATAAAACAAATGAACTGACCCCTGTTCAAAAGTCTGCATACCCTAAGTTCTTAATACTGTGTATTGCCCTCTTTAGCGTCAATGACAGCTTGCAGTCTTTTGTAATAGTTGTCTATGAGGCCCCGCATTCTTGCAGGTGGCATAGCTGCCCATTCGTCTTGGCAAAATGCCTCCAGGTCATGCAAAGTCTTTGGTCGTCTTGCATGAACCGCACATTTGAGATCTCCCCAGAGTGGCTCGATGATAGTAAGGTCAGGAGACTGTGATGGCCACTCCAGAACCTTCACCTTTTTCTGCTGTAGCCATTGGAGGGTCAACTTGGCCTTGTGCTTAGAGTCATTGATATGCTGGAAGAGCGTCCCATGCGCAGCTTTCGTGTAGAAGAATGCAAATTGTCTGCCAGTATTTTCTGATAACATGCTGCATTCATCTTGCCATCAATTTTCACAAGATTCCACAAGCCTTTAGAGCTCACACCCCCCCAAAACATCAGTGAGCCCCCACCATGCTTCACAGGTGGGATGGTATTCTGTTCACTATAGGCCTTGTTGACCCCTCTCCAAACATAATGTTTATGGTTGTGACCATAAAGCTCTATTTTGGTCTCTTCACTCCAAATTACAGTGTGACAGAAGCTGTGAGGCATGTCAAGGTGTTGTTGGGCATATTGTAACTGGGCTTTTTTGTGGCACTGGCGCAGTAAAGGCTTCTTTCTGGCAACTCGACCATGCAGCTCATTTTTGTTCAAGTATCGTTGTATTGTGCTCCTTGAAATAACCAAAACGTGTTTTTCCAGAGCAGCCTGTATTTCTTCTGAGGTTTCCTGTGTTTTTTTCTTTGTATTCTGAACAATACTTCTGGCAGTTTTGGCTGAAATCCTTCTTGATCTAGATCCCCATATTTTCCTCTTCTTAACAGTACTGACTGGCATTTGCAAGACTTTGGATATCTTTTTATATCCTTTTTCATCTTTATAAAGTTCCATTACATTGTTACACAGGTCTTTTGACAGATCTTTTCTGCTCCCCATGGCTCACTATCTAGTCTGCTCAGTGCATCCACGTGAGAGCTAACAAACTCATTGACTATACACAGACGCTAATTGAAATCTAAAAAGCCACAGGTGTGGGAAATTCAATTCTTTTAATTGCCATTTTAACCTGTGTGTGTCACCTTGTGTGTCTGTAACAAACCAAAACATTCAAGGGTATGTAAACTTTTGATCAGGGCCATTTGGGTGATTTCTGTTATCATTATTATTTAAAAAGGAGCCAAACAACTATGTGATAATAAATGGCTTCATATGATCACTATCCTTAAAAAAAAGATATTTTCAAAATCAATGCCAAAATTTCACAATTTCTGCCAGGGTATGCAAATTTATGAGCACAACTGTATATTTGGGGTACCTATGTGAACGGAGCCATTAAAAGAAAGCAGTGTGGGGGCTTCTGAGGGGGAACAGGATATGAAGCGTTAGGCTATTGAATCACGTATGACACAAAACATAACGTGCTGTATTGCAATGTCTTCAGCCATAACCATGACATGAATCATCGGAACCTTTTCCAATGGACAAAACAACTTTTTAAAATGTGTCATTTCACTTGCAGTAGGTGTTTTGGGTTTGTGAAGAAAGGCAGGTTCAAAAATGGTTACCTTCCCCAATAGAATAATAATAAATGGGTTCCTCTTGGGCTACAGACTAGAAGCCTCAACGCTCCAATAATCGGACAGCCTGACGGACAGTCCTCCTCCATCCCCTTTCCTCCCCCCACCAGCCTACCTGAGTCTTATTTTCATTACAGCTAACATCCAGTGGGGCCTCTTTCCATTAACAGCTAACTGCTGTGAAAACATGGAGAGAAAGCGCTCTAACTGCACTGGACCACTTGGCCTGGGTCTGCCCGTGTCCCCAACCAGAATGGGCTGTACATGCCGGGCCAACACAAACATGAGAGGGGCAGCCATAAAAGTGAGTCTGGGGGAGCCCCTCTGTTTTGCTTCTGCACACACACACACACACATACACACGCAATAATCTCTAAATCAGAGAGGGCGATAGATCGGGGACAGGGACAGACATGGGAGATCATCAAATAACAGTGAATTAGTTCCTTGAAGCCCTAATGCACCGTGGAGATTTTTGTATTTACTGAACACAGAGCGATGTGTGTGTGTGTGTGTTTGTGTGTGTGCTTTGGGGGTGGGGGGTTCTCCACAGACTTGTGCCCCAAGAACCACCCATGAGGGACTAACCAATCAGCTAAAAGCCACAGGTAATTTCCTGTTGAATGAACGTGGTGGAAGGAGAGCTGGCCTCTGTCCTAAATGGGACACTATTCATTGCCCTAGTATGCTACTTTTTTCCAGGGTCCGTTGTGTTCAGGTCAAAGATAGGGAATTACGTAGGGAACAGGTTTCCATTTAGGTGCCGCACTGGATGTCTTACGGTCCCACACAGCAACACATTTCGTATTATGTGAGGTATTGTGACCATTAATATATATTTTTAACTACTATATAATTCTGTCAATTCGAAGCCTTAATGACATTTATAGGACAATTTTACATGTATGACTGCATATGTGCCAGAATACATCTCTTGACTTTTCTTCTCAAGTAACATTGGTTAACTTGAGCATTTTTCTCAGAAAAATGCTCCAATAAACTTTCACAAGTGAACACCGGCCAATCTTCCTGCGAAGGGCTAGAACCATGCAGCAATAGGCAGGTGACAAAAGTCCCAACAGGTGGACGAAATCCATACCTCTTCATAAGAAAACCCATCAATTGTTGTATAATCACCATGTTCTGAGTCATACAATCACCTATACAGTGTAATCAGGCCAAATGGCACCCTATACCTAAAGTGCACTTCTTTCATTAACCAGAACTGGACTAACGGAGTGCACTATAACTGGAATAGGGTGCCATTCAGAATTCAGCCAGAGATTACATATGGAAGTTAAAACACCCAGCAATTACCCCAGACTCACCTTTCCAGGAACAGACAGGCTTTACAATGTCCAGTCCTCTTATTCTGCCTACCACAGTGAACTGGCAGCTCACAAAACAGGGCAAAGCAATCAGTCTGAGAGGGAACTTTGGATAAAGTCTATATTGAACGGTATTCATTTCCACTTCCGCGCCCAGGTTTAAGCATGCGTACATCCTCCATGTTGCCGTGTTTTTCCATTAAGATAGTATATTTCAAAGAACATTAAGGATTGTCTTGTCCTGTCCACTTGGGCAGTGTCCATAAGCATGTGAAGTGGGGGGGGGGTTCTCTGTTGTTCTTCAGCCAAGAACAACAGAGAATTAGCCTTCCAAACGGCACTCTATTTCTTATGGTTTAACCAGGGCACCGCATGGACCTGGTCAATATTAGTGCACTACATTATGTTGTAGGGTGCCGTTTGGGGCGAGCGCTCAGGCCATGCCACGGCGCCACTCTAAGATGGATCTCTGTGTCATGCTCCATTTGTTGGCTGAGTGCTATGATTTGGCAGAGAGTCAGAACCACATGCAGGCCTCTGGCACCAGTCGCTCAGTCAGTCAGCCCTGTGAACAGACCGCCAGCCAGCCAGCCAGGCAGTCAACATGCTGTGCGGATGCCAACAAGCAACAGGTCACTGTTAAGTACACGACAGACAGAACTATCCGGACAGCTGAGTTATGAGTGTACGCACACACAATTACAGTATAATATCGTACCAAAGTGTAATTTTCACATTTCGGACGCCATAACCCATTGACATCATTCAGAATAACAAAAGAAAAGTGCTTAAACGTGTTAGCTGTTTATTTCTATTGAGATGTGGACAGCGCTGTTCCGAGAACCTGACTCTTCAATTGTAATGGTTGGGTGAGCTAACTAATGGTTGTTAGGTAGGCAGGAGACAGTTTAGATAAACTGCACCAGTAATTCCCCTGCCATTGACTATATATACAGGAAGTGGACAAGTTTACATCTCTGTAAATGAGCCCACATTGATTGTGTCCTAAATGACCTAAATAGTAACCTATTACCTTTTGGCTCTGGTCAAAGGCAGTACACTAGAGGATAGGGTGCCATTTGGGACGTATAAACTCTGTCTGGAGGTGGTGGGCAGCACAGAACAACTCTGTTTGGATATTTACATACTGTTGTGACTAACAGCTTTGAAAACTTTGTGGTCAAATTAGTTTCACAGAGGGGGTCTTTTTACTAATTCAGGCTAACTTAAAGTAACCAAATAAAATGCATTGAAATAGAAAATAGAAAGTAATATTCACTGTAACAGCAGTTTATATAAACATGGACTAATTGATACTGTAGCTTTGAACATGTTATGACCAGATTAGTTACACAGTAAAATAGCTGAAATTATATCTGGTACTTCTAGAGGATAGACAGACTGCATGCTCTCTTGATGTATGAAGGGTTTCATGCCTTCACTTAAACGTATAAACAAGGTATAAAGTATTAAATTCTAAGGCATCTTTCAAAGCTTCTATTATACCGAAATTATATCTAACTGGTTTTCCAGTAGGCTACTAAGAGAGCCACTTTCCATGGTTAAAAGGGGGCTTTTTAACATTAAATAAATAAAAACAAAAACACTTTAAGATTGATGGCACCTATTTTAAAGTATCTTATTCTAAATGTAGCAATACAATCGTGTTTACAGTTCCAATTTAGTTCTCCAGAGGAGGTAGAAGAAATATTTTATAAAATAAAATTTCTGAGCCAATTTATAGGAGAACATCTTAAAGGGAGGTATTAAGTTCATATATAATCTTTATATGTATATATAAGCTAAGGTAAAACATTTTTCAGAAAAGCAATTAATGTTTATGGAGAAGCATGCTCAATGCAAAATCATAACCAATTCATTGATGTTCTGCCACAAAAGTGGAAGAGCAATTTCTTAAAGGGAGATAAATTCATGTCTGCCTGCAAATAATTAATATCCTAAAAAAGGTTAAAGGACCAGTTTAAATTGTATAAAGTATCAGTTTTGATTTAGCTCCATTTGTTTCATACATTAAATCATTATATCTTTGTCCAGATGCATCTTGTTCCTTAACCTCCCTTAGGAAATCCTTTTGGTTCCAAGGTGAGGGCTTTACCCAGTCAGAGGGTGAGGACAGGCACCCACTGTGGGGACCAGCAACTGACTAGAGCACCCATCCATATTTAGCAACCGTTTATGTAGTTTTTTTGTATTAATGTTGAATTGTTTAGGTGATTTTTATTTTAATAAAATATTTAAATAAAATAAACACTGCAGATGTATTCCCACAGAGCAAAATTAATTAAAAGATGTCTTTAAAATGTCTTTTCACACTGAAATATTTATTTCCAATGTCCTTTCATTAAGAAAGATGTCTTTTCAATGTCTTGAATGTGCTCGTAGGGGTACTCCTACCTGCTTTGTCATGAAGTGCTCAATAACAGTGAAATCATCTACTTTGTGTGAAAAAATATACTACTGAAACTCAGGTCCATAAATAGAAATTTACACAGAATATACAACTTTTCATCTACAGTACAGCTAAATGGTAGGTCATTCTGAGACTAAGCCTAGTGTCAGTCATGACTTCCAGAGGACCTTGAGTCAGAAGTATCCTCAGGGCAATTGAGCCCATCAGACTAACTAAAAATTGTTTATCCTACAGGTTCTGCTGAATGTTCAGACGGACAGTCTTAAAATAGCCACCCTCCTGACATTTTTCATTCCAGTTAACAAGACTGCTTTTTAAATGGCTTACTATTCCCTTTTTAGTGCACTACTTTAGGGAGAGATGGAAATTGAACATGATAAGACACGGAGGGAAATGGGCGCAAGGCGCTTCAGAGTGTGGTGAGAATGGCCAAGTTCATTACCGAGGCCGAGGTCTCTGTCATCGAACACAGAGATCTGGCCGGTGCTTAAATAGGCCTCACCCACACAGCCGTGGAAAGATTTGTTGATCAGGTGGTGCTCATGGCTGACTGGAGGTGGTGGGGGGCTAGGGGGCTCAAGAGATGTCTCAGTAGCGCACTGCCCTTGTTTCGTGAGTGCAGCGCACCTGTTCCAGAAGTGCGACTCGCAAAGGAAGCAAATCGGCTTTCAGAATCCCATTGGATGGTGCTGAGGCTACAACAGTTGGAGGCAGGGCTGCAACACCCCTAGCGCTCCTACTTCCCGAGACTCTGCCCAGTCACCCAGCAGTAGACAATTCTCCACACTACTTCAGGGAGAGATGGGAATTGAACATGATGAGACACGGAGGGAAACAGGGGAGGGTCATGCTTTTTTAATTTCAGTCTCCGGGAGGGTTTACAGTTTTTTATTAAGTCCAATGGAGGGTCATTTAATTGTGTAATCGATAGTTGTTCGTACAACTGTAACACAGGTATACCTAATCTACACACTGAGATAAATCTAATCTACACACTGAGATTTTCATTATGGGATATGGCGTGAAGATTGGTGGCAAAAATAAACAAATACATTTCCAGTTATCAGTGAAGTCTATAACATGAAAATGTAGAGAAAGTGAAGAGGTCTGACTACTGTCCAAAGACCGGGTATATTCCTTGTGTATTTATATGACTTGGTGCTTTTCAATTTGATCCTTTTTATCTATTTTTATTCTATTATCTTACATTAATTTGTTTGGGGGGGTGAACACAAGTAAGCATTCGCCTGTCAGCTGACATCTGCTGTTAATGAAGCCTGTGACAAATGATTGTTTGATTTTGCAATGTTTGATTTTGCAACACTTCATAAAGTACATTGTGTGGATGGATTCAAGGTGAGCAGGTTGGTCAAATCTATTAAACAAGACTTTTACATAAATATGTGCTTTTTCTGATTAAAATCACATTAAAAAACAATAAGCATTAAGCATCAACCAAAACACGTCATGCAGTTTCTCACGTCAACTACAAACACAGCGCCGGAAAAAATTAAGAGACCACTGCAACTTTTTCTTTCCTTTCCAAAAAAGTAGAAAAGGAAGGTTTTGAGTGAGGGACAGAAGGGTTAAAATTAAGAGACCACTGCAAATGCAACACTTCTGTTCCTCACTCAAAACTTTCCTTTTCAACTTTTTTGGAAAAAAAAGAAAGAAAAAGGTGCACTGGTCTCTTAATTTTTTCCGGAGCTGCACATCCACAAACGTAAGCATTTGGACAAATATAGCATAGAAATGCCACTAGATAAAAGTGCTGTGTTATCCTGAAGCTTGTTATAAACTGTTATTAAAGCCAGAGGATTATAAAATTAGCTTATTATGTGATTACGTTAGTGAAATATGCGCATCCCAAACCACAGCCTATTCTCTTCATTGCAGGCTGCTATGAACTCTGGGTAAAAGTAAGGCACTATTTAGGAAAAAGGGTACTATTTGTTACGCCAACCCAGTTTGTACTGCACACACCATGCAGTATTGTAACAATTTCATTTTTTCTGGAGATAATATCCCAGCATGATATCACTGATACAAATTTTTCATACAGTACAGTTGAGTACATTTGTGCTGGCCGACAAATAATGAATCAATCAATTCGCTCCATTAGGAAATGAAACAAACGCCGGCCTGTCAAACAGGCAGCCCACACAGGCAGCCCCATACGCACGCATGTAGCACGCACGCACATAGACTCTTGAATGGGCAGCTGGGTTGAGCACTTTCTGCATTTCTCCCATTTCCCAATCTCAGACCTGCATTAACACGACCAGGAAGTCCATCTGTTAACAATGCACTCATCAAATGAGGGATGTCAACCTCTCGACATTCAATACGCAGGAAATGTGAACAGCTGCCATTTGCTGAACTACGCTTTCACCACAGAGAAATGTGAGGCTCTTCTGCCTTGTGCATCTCATGCCCCGTAGTCCGTTTGGTCTCAAGCCCATTTCCCTTGTCTGGAGCCAGAAACCCACTGCACAGAAGGAAAAAAATAACCACATGGGATTTCTTGATTACCAGATATGGTTGTCATGAAACTTAGTGTATTGCATCACTATCTAACAACAGAGGAAAGACACAAATAATTCTATAGTAAGCCTTCTATACCTGATAAGTGTCAACATTGTAAGTACATTGAAAAGGATGGTTTAGAGACACCTTGTCCAAGCTAGAATGGGCCAAAACACAAAATCCATTCCAGCACATTTTAGTTAAATGTATTTCATAAAGCCCTTTTTATTCAGCAGTTGTAACAAAGTGCTTAAACAGATACCCTGCTAAAAAGCAAAAAAGAACAACCGATAACATGCAAAAGAATAGTGGCTTGGATGAAATGCCTAGGAAGTCAGGAACCTAGAAAGAATCCTACAAAAGGAGCTGGGCTCTGAGAGATGAGATTGCATGACCTTTTAGGACGAGGTCGTTAATCAAGGCATTCAAACATTCAGATGACCAACAGGTCCAAAATATTTACTCTTCAGGAACAAATGTAAATGTCAGTGTCATGTCTAATCACAGTGGTTACAGAGGGGGATCAATCTCTGCTTCTCCAGAGTAAATACTGCATAAATGCTACAAGGCCTTTCCTAAGTGAGTGCTGAGGTTGAGACAAAAATAGCAGTCAGGAAATGTCAGAGAAAATCTAGATCAATAACATGACAAAGTGGACTGTGGACAAAGACAGCTAGGAATCATCGCTCCAAGCAAATTTCAGGCATGGTTCTATGACTCAGGTTAGAGTGTGAGATGGAGAGAGACAGCAGAAAAGCAACCAGACAGGATCGACTGACCCTAGCACCGCTGCTCAAGTATTGCAGCACGGATACTTGGGACTGGGTCGGGACACAGTACAAAATATACCCCTGGACAGGGCTAGCCACGCAGGGCAAAGCTCAACCCTTTTTACCATGTTCAGCTCACAGAGTTCCCTGACAATGGGGTGACAAAGCGTGAAAAAACGGTCAGAAAGATCAAGTCGTTCACTCACATTGAGTGTGGTGAAAAAAGCCCAGCATGGAGTGACACCTAGCAACGTCTTACGAATGGCATGGGAGGGAGGGAGGGCCAGTCAGTAAGCCAGCCAGTCAGCCCTGTGTAACAGGGTCAGAGTATCCCAGCTGAGCGGGAAGCAGGCAGCCAGGCACAGCTGGCGTGGTTCTCTATCAATCTCCTGTGACCGTAACGGGAAGCAGCTCGACGTACGAGCACACCCGCCCCGAGAGAACGCTAATCTGTCGCAGGGCCAAGAGTAACAGTACACCTATGCAGAACCCTGAAAAGAAGTTCACCACTCCTCATTTCCTAGACCCGAAGAGAGAGGGAGAGATCTTGGTTCTGCAGCAACACATTAGCAGGGCCTGTCATCAAAGACGATGATGAACTAATCTCTTCATCTCCTTCCTTGTTTTCTCTCCAGGTCACTGGCCGCGCAGGGAAATGCTGGGGATGGGGATGAAATGGCCCCCTCTTTCCTTAATGCTCTGGGCAAAAGTAGTGCACTATAAGGAAAAATGAATAGGGTGCCGTTTGGAAGGTGCCCTGGGAGGACTCCGGAGAGTCTCCAGGTATGTATCGGAGACATCATCGCACTGCCAGGGACGAGGCCCGGCTTGGCCAGGCAGCCTGTTTTTTTTTTTTTTTTTTGCGGTAAACCTCAGGAAGGAAACGTCCAGAGTTCGAGTTGTTGATAGAACACTTGTCTTAATCAAGTCCCATAACGGGGACAGTGTTTCCCTCCCAGAATCCTGCCATTCCCGACGCTATTACAACTGAGCCCGGGGCTTCCGGAGAAAAACACCCGGCGGATTCCGCATAAATCAGGCAGAGACATTTTAAGTGAGGAATCTAAACAGGGGCGGGCATATGGGACGGGATGCCTAAATCCAAATGCCAGCGGTCGGTCGGTCCGCAGTTGAGCGCACGGCCCAGGAAGGAGAGGGGGAAAACCCGCTGAGAAAAATTCCAGATAGACAGTCATTCATGGGCCTCTGAATGGATAGTGTCATTAGATAAACAGACAGGGAATGGACAAATGGAAGTGAATGTACTCAGTTTATTACGCAGACGGACATTATTCACAAAGTGTCGTTTTCATGTGTGCCTGTTTAAATGGGGTGATGAAGATGCAGTTTGCTATGCATGTATGCCGAAAAAATTATTAAAGAGGGTTGAATAATGTGTATTTTTGCAGTGTGACACCATGCTTTTGGAGATTGTTAGGAATAGGTCATCTAAATGTTTAAACTAGTCATATACACCCAATTGAATTCAATGATACAGTGGTTTGCCTTCTTCCTCCTGTAGTTTTAAACTGCTGTCTCAATGTTTGACCGAAGTGAGTAGCTTGTTTCAAGCTGTCTGCCTTGGCATGCTTGAGTCTCTTTTGGACTGTGACAAGCGGTATCTTGAGGCAGCCATTTGTGAACTAATGGGGTACAGACAAAACATTTCCAAAGCTCGCTGGCATCTGTTTTTATAACCTGGAGAGCTTTAGATGGACGTTCAAAGCTGTTAGGGGAAAAGGACATGCTTCAGCTCAGATATGTGTAAATGAATGGAAGGGAAGGTGCCTTAAAAGCCGCCTAAAAGCATCTAACGCAAACTATATGAAGAGGATGATTAAAGTTCCAAAACAAAGTGAATACTGTTAATGTATGCTTCAATCAGTTCAGATATGGCATGTCTGCTACGTCTGAAAACCAAACATAGATTATTGGGATCAACTATTCAAGGGTAGAACCTTGTACAGAGAACAAAAAATAGCATTTATGAAAGTGAGGCTCTAACTATCGCTGTTTTAACATAATGTTGGATTTCTTTTTTCTGAATTTGAGAAATTGTTCCATTAATAAAAAAACAATATAAATAAATATATGTATATATATACTGTACACTACTGTTCAAAAGTTTGGGGTCACATAGAAATGTCCTTGTTTTTGAAAGAAAAGCTAATTTTTCATCCACTAAAATAACATCAAATTGATCAGAAATACCAACGTGATCTCAGGGGAATACATGACAGATTATACATATATCTGTGACACTCCGATTTAAGATTTAAGATTACGTTACCTTACGGATCTGCTAAAACGTATCATATGTCACAAACACTACTAAAACGTATCATATGTCACAAATGCTACTAAAACGTATCATATATTACAAATTTACACAAACGTAGGATATGAATACATTTTTATGTTAACGTTAGGTATCATAACACTGCGGTTAAGGTTAGGGTTAAGGTCATAAAACAAAAAAGGTTTGGTTAACGTTAGGTATCACAGTACTGGGGTTAAGGTTTCAGTTATGGTTAGAAAAAATCCACCTCTGGTTGGATTTGAACTTGCAACCATTGGAGTGAAGGTTAGGGAGGTTTCCACTCATCCACCATCCCCTACTGATGAGCCCCTCTATTTAACTGTTCCTGTGCTCACCACTGGCTATAACAGTCAGTCTTTACTCTGTTACTTCACATAAAGTAATATATCTTACGCAGTCAAAGATTTACGTGAAATAGTTTATGTACTGTATGCCCCCTGAGACCAGTCTGGAAATACAGTGTAGACATTGTTA
The DNA here is from genome assembly GCA_016801175.1 of Esox masquinongy. Classification (NCBI taxonomy): domain Eukaryota; kingdom Metazoa; phylum Chordata; class Actinopteri; order Esociformes; family Esocidae; genus Esox; species Esox masquinongy. Next base: position 33,648 of record JACXGI010000831.1, read on the forward strand.
ATTTGTAAATGACAATTGTAACTGGAAATGGTTGATTTTTAATGGACTATCTGCATAGGCGTACAGAGGCCCATTATCAGCATCAATCAGTCCAGTGTTCCAATGACATATTGTGTTTGCTAATCCAAGTTTATAATTTTAAAAGGCTAATTGATCATTACAAAACCTTTTTGCAATTATGTTAGCACCACTAAAAACTGTTGTGTTGATTAAAGAAGAAATAAAACTGGCCTTCTTTAGACTAGTTGAGTATCTGGAGCATCAGCAATTGTGGGTTTACAGGCTCAAAATGGCCAGAAATAAAGAACTTTCTTCTGAAACTCATCAGTTTATTCTTGTTCTGAGAAATTAAAGCTATTCCATGTGAGAAATTGCCAAAAGATTGAAGATCTCGTTACAACGCTGTGTACAACTCCCTTCACAGAACAGCACAAATTGGCTCTAACCAGAATAGAAAGAGGAGTGGGAGGCCCCAGTGTACAACTGAGCAAGAGGGCAAAGGCATTAGAATATCTAGTTGGAGAAACAGACGCCTCACAAGTCCTCAACTGGCAGCTTCATTAAATATTACCCACAAAACACCAGTCTCAACATCAACAGTGATGCTGGCCTTCTAGGCAGAGTTGCAAAAAAAAGCCATATCTCAGACTGGCCAATAAAAAGAAAAGACTAAGATGGGCAAAAGAACACAGGCACTGAGCAGATGATGAACTATTTAGGGAAGAAGCTGGTATTCTGTCTATAATGGAGTGGCCAGCACAGTCACCAGATCTCAACCCTATTGAGCTTTTGTGGGATCAGCTTGATCATGTTATGTAAGAAGTGCCCATCAAGCAAATCCAACTTGTGGGAGGTGCTTCAGGAAGCAATGGGGTGAAATCTCTTCAGATTACCTCAACAAATTGACAACTAGAATGCCAAAGGTCTGCAAGGCTGTAATTGCTACAAATGGAGGATTCTTTGATGAAAGCAAAGATAGAAGGACACAATTATTATTAAAAACAATTATTTCTAACCATGTCAATGACTATATTTCCTATTAATTTAACTATGTTTCCTATTCTATGTACCTATATATATATATATATACACACACACAACTCTGGAAAAAATTAAGAGACTACTGCAGCTTTTTCTTTCCTTTCCAAAAAAGTTGAAAAGGAAAGTTTTGAGTGAGGAAGTGGTCTCTTAATTTTAACCCTTCTGTTCCTCACTCAAAACCTTCCTTTTTGACTTTTTTGGAAAAGAAAGAAAAGGTTCAGTGTTCTCTAAATTTTTTCCAGACCTGTATATATATATATATATATATATATATATATATATATATATATATATATATATATATATATATATATATAAGTGCTTAGGATTTATGTTAGCCCTCGCCAAATACTAGCTAAAATGTATGTCCTAAATACAACACTGATTGCAATAGATTTCCTGCACAATACTTGTAAATGTTAATTGTATCTTAAACGTTTAACCATGCGTGTCCCTCCTACTTGAGGGACAACAATGGCCGCTCGCCCTTTGCGCTAACAGGCTAGCCTAAGAGCCCAGCCTCCTGACCCCTGCTGACCCCTATTTGTCAGGTCATACACCATCTGGGCATGAAGTGGTCAATGGACGGGGGGCCCACTCGTCCATCCACTCCATCTCCGCCAGCCGTGGCTAGCCTCGGCTTCGCTGGTCTCTCCCACACAGACGCAACGCAGCCCTATCTGCCCATCCTCTCCCATCCCCCCTCTGCTATTCCTGCCTGGGGATCACCGTGCCCTATCCTGACCTGACCTGCATCGCCCCGGAGATGAGTGAACTGAAGCGGCTGATCGCCAAGCCGACCACCGACCAACTGCTAATCATCGAGCCGTTCAGCCCGTCCGGCGTAATCAAGCTCTAAGCTGATAGACCTAGGGCCAGAGCGGCGTCTGGTATCGTGCAGAACAGTGAGTCGCACTAGCACAGACACTCCGAGTGTTGACAGATGACTAGTTCCCTTGAATGGGACCTGCGTTGTCGACGCTGACAGATAATTAGCCGCCTTTGTTCCGGCAGGGGCCCTGAAGTGGGTCCTGCGGCCTGCCCTGCCATTTCTCATGACCCGCCTCGCTGTGGGAAGACTGAAGCCCGGAACTGTCATCCGTGCTGCCGGAGGCCGCAGCATCCCAGTACCACCCAGGGAGAGAGAGCCGGGGCTACAGCCAGCCGAACGCTCACCCCGCTCCCCACGCGCAGACAGGAAGCATTTATCGCAAATAAACAAAGCGCGGAATGATAAAAGATCCTTATGGAGATAAGCAGCGAGGCCGTACTCAAGGAGTAGCCATAGAAGAAATGCCACAGAGTTTTGGAAATGCAGACAGGCAGCCGCATGTCGTGACCTCACTCGCTGGCACTCACAAAGGAAAGGAATAGCAAAATAATCAACCAAGGAATCTGCAATGCACTTCTCTGCTGCTGCCCTCTCTCTCTCTGCCTGCTGAGATCAGTCAAACCATTATTTTCAAATCGGTTTCAATAATCAAAACCAATAATATGCAGACAACATAATCTGGACACAGACGGAAAATAAACCAAGATAGGGGACATCCACAAGATCCAAGAGGAGATTGTCAAACATTTTTTTAGTTTACATTCCATTTTTTTTCTTGCAGCCAACGGTAAAAAATGCCATAAAAATAAGAAAACGTCCATGGTGTAAGTCTGGTCCTGTTGACAGCGGGTGAACTAATCAACGGCCACTCGGTATTTGTATAAGTTGTTTTTGTGCGCTTCTGGTTGAGTATAACATGGTCATTCAGGGGTTTAGACCAGTCCTCGTGGATGGCTTTCTGCAGAGCTGTTTGGACAGGCAGGGCAACACCCTGATAGGAGCGATTAACTTGGGCGACAGGAAACAAGATGGGGTAAACATTAGACACAATCTCACTACCGTCGGCGCTATTGTCCCTCACAACTACAATGTCATTTGCACATGTCCGCCGACCCTTTAAGAGATTACGCGGTCAATTATTTGTCGGCTGAACAACGTCATTCCATGCTGTCATTCTATAAACATATATATGAGGAGAATTGCGCAGGCCTGCTTGAGAGCTGCTGTTCCCCTGGGACTGCTGATCAGAGGTTTGTAAGCCTTGTGCTTTCTTGGCAGTGCACTACGTAGGGCACAGGGTGCCAGTGGGGGCACCGGTCCCCAACAAACATCTCTCTGGGTTGAGTGGAATGCTATTGCAGCTGTTTACTGATTTCCTTTTTTTCTCTCCATTAATCTCATAAAGAAACAATTAACAATCTCCTCTTTGTCAAGACCTGAACAGCTGAAGGCTGCCTGGGGCTTCGTGGGCTGTGACGGCCGCTGCCCTCTCTGCTTTATGTTGTCGTTACATAATGCAGTCATTTGGTCGGGATCGTTAGCGGACACCATCAGGATGGCATCCGACGAATGAAGGCCGACGCCACGGTGGATACCAACGAATCGAAGGAGAGGACGTTGGAAGTCGCCAATGAGTGGTGTAGACCAGCTTTCCTCTGATTTCAGCTGCCGTAAAACTGTGAATACTGTGTTATGGACACCATATTATGTGTGTGGGGTAAAGCCTTATTTCCAAAATGCACACAGGGAATGGTCGACGATAGAAGTCAACAGAGGGTTTATAGTGCTGGCCTGAATTCTCCAAGTCCCCTCCCTACTGCAGACCTCCAGGACAGGGAAAGTTGGAAAAAACTGTTAAATCCTGGTCATTTTCCCTCCCAATTTTCTGTTGTGTGACGCATACACAAAGCGTTCTGTGGATGACAGCAAGTCCTGTTAATTCGATCGCCAAGCTGATATGGGGATTTTGAGGCTACATGTAACCAGAGAACTCATGTTCTGGTTGGGGCTGAAGCCAGGTCTCATATAGAAGCATTTCTCTGTCTACAGCACTACTTTTGACCAGGATCCACTGGGGGGCCGTTTGGAAAGCACATTGTGAATGGCTAATCAACTCTCTTAGTGAAACAACACCTCTGTCACTACAGTATGTACAGAGTTTGTTTGGTTGGGATGCCATGGAAACACATGAAAAGCGTGCAACAGTTGTTTATTTCTAAATATGCTTCAGAGGCCTTTTTATTTCCCTAATATTTGAATCTTTGTATCTGCTTTTTATAGTGTTTAGTATGAACATCATGTATAGGTAGACCAGATTGCTTTCCTTCAGCTGTTCAGATGTTAGTTTAGCAAATATGACGTAAGAGTTATGCATTATACAGTTTGATCCTCGTCCTTCCAAAAATTTACATTTGCAATGCCTATAATACGTTTTCACCTTCTTACATTTCTGCATATTGTATTGTGTTATAAAGGTGTGGGGGAGTAAAATATAAATTAGTAATAAAATCCCTAATATAGATATCTAGATTTCATAACCCCCCTTAAGAGCTCAACACACCATTACGTCAGTGCATTGTTGCAAACAGAACAAATGTCTTGTTATATTTTACAGGTACTTATAAGTAGGATACACTAAACATATAGTCATATTATCCCTTCTGAAATCCTTATGTGCATTGTTATAGCAACTTGAGCTTTACTCTGGCGAGAAAATTCACAAAGTAAATGTCCATATAAATGGACGATAAAGTTATTATATCCTATCGTATAACTCATCTTGAGCGTACTTGAATCATGACATCAACTATTCCATCAAAGAGATGAGTCATTATAGTTTTTCTTTGACGCTGTCATTTTGCCACGGATGAAGTCGTAACAACTTATAGGGCCACGATAAAGTCGTAACAACCTATAGGGCCACGGATGAAGTTGTAACAACCTATAGGGCAATGAATGAAGTTGTAACAACCTATAGGGCCACGGATGAAGTTGTAACAACCTATAGGGCCATGGAGGAAGTTGTAACAACCTATAGGGCCACGGATGAAGTTGTAACAACCTATAGGGCCATGGAGGAAGTTGTAACAACCTATAGGGCCGCACAAAATGAAGTGTTTTGAAATGAATCGTTTTAAAATAATACAAGCTCCTGTAAGTAATGATTTATCCAGATCATGACTTACAGGAGCTTATTTTCTATAAAGTAACTCATCTGACCTCCGTCTAAACTGTCTTGGACAGCTTGCCGAAACTCTCCCTGGTTCGTGCATTAATTTAAACCTTTTCACGGAGGAGGTTGAAAGATGGCACTCTCCGGGGTCAGTGTGGATACAGGCCAAACTCACCGGAGAAAAACACTGACTTCTCCAGTTGGCTGCCACTAGGCTTTCTGCACCAAAGTAAAAGCAATTATAAACAAGTCGTATTTGTTTTTGCAACAACATTCCAGGTTGACAAGTGCTCCCTCACTGAAAATGTGAAGGCCATGTGTGTTTCTCAGGCTTCCTGTATTTTCACAGTCCCATGTAACATTTGTATCAGCTCCTACAGACACCTTTCACATGTGTGTTATATTATTTTTTTCTTCACTCAACATAATGGCAAGAGCTGTCACATTATTCCAACTCCCTTACCTGTGAATGCATAAACTGGTGCACTAAGGTTGGAATTCAGAATAGTCCCCTCAGTTGTAGTGTACTGCTGAAAATCTGCGTGACAAGTGGCTCATAAGCTACAGTAAGCGTTTAAACACACACACGTGAAGTTGTCAGACATGTACTTACATGCAGACGTGTCGTGTTCCTTAGTAACTGTATGTATCATTGTTTATAATAACACAGAAGAATCAATCGGCAGCTGGTCTGGTCTGAAGCCGGAGGTGGGGCCAATTTTGCATCTGGCAAACATCCGAATACAAAATATCATGATCCCAGCTGCTGTGTCACACTGTCACCCCTTCAAGATCACTGCTGGTCTACCATTCGTCAATCAGCGACTCATCAGCATAACTCAGCACAATCAATCATCGTTACTACGAAGTCGTCGTTACTAACAGCTAGGAAAAATGGTCCGTGGCAATCATTCAAACAATTTGGAATGAACTTGTCGATACCAAAAAAAACGTAATTAGATGAACATTTTCTGGTGGTTCCACAAAGAACCTGTTTCCACACAAACTGGAGAAAGAAAAGTAAATATCTGAAGTTCCCCATAGCAACACACATACATCAATTAGTCTGCTTGATGGACGGCTCCGGCTCCATGCTTACCAGCCACTCAAATATTTCTCATCCAAAAACCACTCCCCCCCGTGGCACCCCGTCCTTAAAGCAACACTTTGGACCCTACAATGAAGTCCATTAGTAAAACCTTGGACTGGAGGTCCGGAGGCCCGGAGTTTGTCTAGCCTAAGTCCCCCTCCGTTCTTCTCAAGGCCTCAGGTATGCCACCGGCACCGCTTCACGTTGGATGGTTGAAGGGTTTAGAAAAAGGGCTTAACCTGCCCTCTCTCTCGTTCCGCACTGTTGGCCTTTTGTGTGTGGAGTGCTGCTGGGGAGGGAGAGTGAGGGAGAGGCGCAGCTCTTAGTCATTTCGCCTTAGTACAGAGTACAATCAACAAAAAGCCTTTCACTGCAGTGGCTCAGGCAACTACTCGAATGACGGGAAAATCTCTAACCAAACACAATGTTTTACTGTCGGACATGATCCTATCAATTTATTAATATCCAGGCCTACGTTTCGGGTTAAGTCGAAATGTTCTGCAATTTCTTATCGAGGTTTGACGATTCAACAATGTTTGATTGTGGGCGTGATCCATGTCCATGTGTTCCAGTTAGGTTTAGGCATTTGGGCAAGGTTATGTTTGGGGGTTACAATGACAAGGAAAAAAGGGAATGTAGATTTCTGCGTCTGGGTTAGGTCCCCGCAAGGACAGGAAGTCAACTGTTTGTGTGTTGTTTTTATCTTCACCTCTGTAATTAGTGTGCCAAACAGACAGATGTTTCTACTCGAAGGATCCTAATGAACACCTCTACTTGGAAAACATCCATTTGTGAATTCTCATGAGGGCCCATGTGTTAATGAACTATGCTTCTATTCCAAGTCATAGATTCAATCTGCATCTGCACATGCATTTCCCATGAATGTTAAATGTATTTACATTTTTAAGTAATTTAGCGAAAACTTTTTATCCAGAGAGACAGAGAGAGAGTGGATACATTCGATTTTGTACTTTATTAATCCACATGTGTGCTCCTAATCTTGTGAGTTAGTTTCACATTCAGACAACTGGTATTCAGTGGATACTTTGCAGTTGTTTTATTGGTTTGTTGACATACGTGAACATTTGATTAAATGTTTTTCAAATGGTCACTGTTTGAGAAGTAATAACTAAAAAGACCTGGTCTGCATCTCAATGCATGGCATTCCATTTAATCCACTACTCTACATACCCAGTGGTGCCATTTGGGCTGTTGCCTGATCCTACAGCCTCCACTATGAGAGCTGGTGGAATGCCCAAATGAATAAATGACCGGGCACATGAATAGAACATACTCCTGCTTATCTCTCAGGAGAATGGCCATTGATTCTAATTGGTTCACTTCTCCTGGAGGAGTTGGGTGTGAGGGGTTTCTCTAAAGTTAATCTGAAAAGAGCTTGGTCAGACGCAGCATAAAGTGGTGAATGGTCTAAGACAATCTCTACAGAGCATAATATGCAGGATATGGCTCTTTGTGGGACTCCTATAGAGGAGTTTATTCCCACAAAGAACAAACACCCAATGACAGCCATTTGCCAATATAGTGTACTGCATCAATTTGTAAATAATCTTTACACTTTAATATACTTTTTTTTAGTTATCATTGGCACTTCCTATACTGAAAACAAACGTCCTTCTGACCTCGAAGGATGTTTGTTGGGTAATAACTAACCCAAACTTTGTTTAAGTAAAAGTGATTTGAAGTGGGTGATTTGAACCCAGGTATCATGTCAGTTGGTTTTAAGAGATTAGGTATTTTTAATTTTAATTTTAACAGGAACATAATCAAATAGGATCATTATACTGTCAATAGACCAACAGTGTGAAGACTAGTGTCCATATTCATACCGACATTATCTACAGATATACAACACAAACAAAGAATGTCTTCAAACTCCAATTTCCATCAGGAACAAAAGCCAACTACATTGTGAGTCAAGGTTAAATGAGCAAAGCCTGGTGCGCAACCCAAATGGCACACTATTCCCAAATTTATTTCACCACTTTTAAACAGTGCCATTTGGACTAGTACCCTAATTAGGGAATAGTGTGCCGTTTGGAACCCTGCCAAGACCTTTCTCCCAGTTCTCCCATTGTTACTGTGTTCTTAGAAACCCTACTACTCTGATTTCATGAACAGCAGAGAGAAGAGGTTTCACTTTTCACTCGAGGCTCGGTGTGCCTGGGCTGTGCAGGTGTCCCTAAGATTCTGTTTCATCCTTTCTTAGAATAGCGGCCATCTGCTGCAAGTCTTTACTGCTGTGGAAGATTCAATGATCGGAAAGTGCAACTATTCTTCCTCGCGACTTAGTCACTTCGGACTCATATTTCCGCTCTTTTCTGTGTTCCGTTCAGTATGCCTACATCGGAGGAAAACAACCCTGAAAATGAACCGCCATGTGACTTTTTTTATTTTATATTTTCTAAGGGTGATTTATGTAAATACAAACGCACTATGTCAATATCTATTTGTTTGAATAGATATTGACAATATATATTTCTGTCAAATACGATTTACTAATGAGCAACTCTGACTTGGCTTAAGCATTGGGTCAATACATATTTGGTTGTGGAACTCTTTAAAATGTCCTTATAGGTGAGGAATTGAAGGAACCGATCCCGTAGTGTCTCTGTCAAATGTCTGACAAAACCCTAGGGGAGTAGATACCAAACAAACTCCTTCCATTCTGTTATAGTGCTCGTCCCAAATTGTACCACGCTCCCTTACATGGTGCACCACTTAAGACCAAAAACCAAGGTGTCCTGGCTAAAGTTGTGTGCTATAGGAAATAGGGTGTAGTGTGGGAGGCACCCATGAATGTTCTCTTCCCTTCAGAATACAAAGCTGCCACAGATCACATCAATGAACACTGGCATTCGCCTCTACAGCATTCTTAAATAAACATACTGCATAGCAGGGTAACGCCTGAAAATATGTTTTACACGTGGGTGTGCGCACACACATGTACAGCAGGTAAAAACACACTCACTGCACACACATGGAGTGAGTGATTGCAGGTGTTCCTGTGATTGACAGAAATATAATACATTCTGAAAGACAAGCAGACTACAAGACTCCATTAGTCAGCTGACTGGATTAATTAGCTAACGACTATTCAGTTTCAGGGACATGACCTGTAGACAGGCATGGAGGATCAGGACACTGCACTACTCCCAATACTTACGTTCTGTCCTTAAATAGTCCACTACTGAAACCCTATAGACCCTGGCCAAAAGTATTGCACTATATGGGGTTAAGGTTGCACTCTGTAAGTACTGGGACAGTGCACTCTGTAAGTATTGGGGCAGTGAACATTGTTTTTATACTTTTTTTTTATACTCTGAAAAGGATTGGATTTGAAATCGAATGATTCAGACATTGTAATGACAACCAGCCTGACTGCTAGAGAACAAGTTAATCTCATCAACAACTTGAGCTAAAAATGCACTTGTATGGACATATTACTTACAGTGTATTACTTCTAAGTGTGTCTTCATAAGCGTTTGTAAAAATCTGGCAAACACACTTCACACTAAGGACACTGGGGAACATCAAATCCTGACCGGTAGTTTGGCCTTTTCCCTGTTGACTTCGCTATAATGTTTACTAGCCGTCAAGGTTTGCACTTACTCTCTATATTTCCTTCAATTCTTTCTATATTAATTTAATCTGGCATAGTGTCACATGCTTGAATCATTCTGTCACTGAGGCCATGTTACCAGTTTTGGTTGGGTTCCAACTGGCTCATCGTTGGCTTGTCTAGAACCTTATGTGTTCAGTTTAAGCTATGAAAGGCCCATTCATTCCAATGGGATACCCACAGCGCCTAATTCATTTTCAGCCAATAATAGGGAAATGGCTTACCTTAATGGAAAAGCAATTTCCTTACACCACACAGCTACATTCGAAACAACCTCACAGCGCTAAAAGCCTGAGGTAATGTGCTCATAAAAATCCCGTAGGCTGTTTACATTGGAAGTGTAAAGTAGACAGACATTGTGCGCTATAAATTAGCCATGGCTTTTCTTTAATTGATAGGCTGCGACTTATCTCATCTGCAACTTTCTCCACAGGTCTAGTGTAGCATTTACTGGAGAAGAGAAAAAAAACTGATATAGATTTTTTTCTTACCCTTCAAGCAACCTCATCTGTCAGACCGCAGTAGGTCCAGCTAATTGCTGAAGACGTGTTTCATGATACAACTGTCTACTTGTGTTGTTGACTGCACCAGCTGAATGACAACCTTCCCCAGTGCAACTGTGCTTACAAACACTCAAATTTGCTTTATTTAGTTACATTGCAGTTTAATTTGATGCAAGAGACATGGCTTGGCTACATATATACGTAATGTCAGTCAGTGTACTTTTCCAGTACTGATTCGATTAAAATATTACACTAATGGCTGGCTGTCGGAGGAATTTGCTATTCAATTACTAAACATGTGTTTGATAACTGCCAAAGCTGTTAGGCTTGATTTTTGTGTTGTCCCGGGTTCTTGGAGAAATTCATACAACAATGGCTTGATTTACAACTGTGAGATTTTAATATTTCTGCTTTCCATTTGTCATTTGCCTTAGGGAAGGATAAGAAAAGTTTTACAGTCACTGGGCTGAAAGCAATACTTGGACTAGAGCCAGACGGGTCAAAAAAATTGTATTAAAAAAAGAAGAGTTTTATTGTGAATAGGTTATTCACAAACAAGGACATCCAACCTCTTCAGCGAAGAAATGCATCAATGCATGCTATTATTTTTTTTTACATAAAGCGGACCTGTGAACGCTTCTATACATGTAACCTCCCTTTTCCATTTGACTGAAGTTCAGCTATTCCCAGGTGCTCTGTGGCTGCCATGCCTATGACAGAATGAATGATTCCAGATGGAGACGGACAGACGATTCCCTGCAGACCAATGAACCTTGAACCACACCAGCGTCATTGATCTGCAGCATCTGACAGGATCTCCTAGCATTAGCCCATAGTCACTTAATCAATACATACTGGCATCAACTAGAAAATAGCGCTTTAAGTGATGTCAGTGGATGGAAAAACAAATCCATATCAGAACAAACGTTACGTATCCGTGGCTACTTTTGAACCGTTGCATTTTTTGGGGTAAATTCTAGATCCCTCCTTGTTCCAAATGGCACCCTATTCCCAGAAATAGGGGGCCTCGTGGTAAAGGGTGCCATTTTGGACACGGCCCATGTGTTGGCAATATGGCAGCCTTATTTCCTTGTTTTCAAAGAGCCAGCAAGGAGGACAGGATGTCTCCAGGCATTAGCAGCCTGCTGTCTGCCCGGTGATTGATGGTGACTGGTGATGAGCGCTCTAGCCACAGGATGCTAAGTGGCCTTAGTGCGTCTCGGCCTAGTGCCTGCACTACGTTCAATTACACAGCCCACATCCTGTAGGGCTACTAGCGTCTTTTTCAGGTTGCATCCCACATCGCACCCTATTCCCTACATAGTGCCTGACACACGTTTTGACCTGGGCCCTGTAAAGCCTTAAGTCATAACCCATTTGGTCCCTGTCATATGCATTCAACTTAACTAACAATTATATAAATACGTCAATTGTTGTTACTATGTTTCACAAGTTGAAATGAAAGATCCCAGAAATGTTCTAAAGGCCTAAAAGCTTATTATTCTCAATGTATTGCCACAAATGTGTCTATGTCCGTTAGTGAGCATTGACTGATTCACTTTTATGAAATGGAACTCTGTAAATTATTTGAAATTGTAACATGCCGTGTTTATATGTTTGTTCAGTGTGTTTAAGGAATAGGGGGCCATTGAGAATGAAGCTATGGCCACTGCCCTGTCAATCAAACCTGGAGTCATTAGGCAAACTATTTATCATGGCAGGAATGTGAGTGCTTTGGTCACGGCCCCAGGGTATTTGTTTAGGCCTTTCGTGAACATGCTCCATGGTTTTCCTACATGGATGTCCACGGGTACGTTTCTTTTTGCGTTGACATCATGATGTGTACCCCAAAACCATTGTAAGCAATAACCATCTTCTCTTCTTTTATGTTTCCACAAAACAATGCTGAAATGTAGTCTCACTGCCCACCGTCTTAGACTATTTTAGAATAACAGTAATTTCTCCTCTGAAAATAGCTTGCTAAAGAAACAAATGGTTTGGAAGCTCTCGATATTGAGTGTCTCCGTTGGGTAAGAAAGCAGGCTACATTTACCCATAATCATTCATTTAAACATAGTCTGGCTTTAAAACTTCCTATAGAGATGTTTTCCATTACCTTGACTTCTGTTCTTCTGATTTAGTTTAAATGGACCCATAACAGGTTGAGCTCACCTTCTAGGACACAATAATATAGCATGCATTTCTTACCGCTAGTGAAATGCACACCATTCAAATATTTTTGTTCAAGCCACACATTAATGGATGCCACCCAAAGCTTATAGCCATGGAACTTTAGAAATGTAAAACTTCAAAACTTCCAACCGACACGACGGACTCTGTCCACAAAAACCAGATAACCAGTAGAAGCCACCATCACTAGTCTAGCCATATAGTTATCGATGAGTAAGAGGCAGTCATTCATTTTCATGAAGTTACATATGATTATTTTAACTGTGCTATTTCCCCCCTTTATGTTCCAGGGTTCCAGTGGGCCTCTGCTTTTGGAGCTCTGGTGTCATGAATATCCAGCTGTCGGGCAATAGCTGTGTTTAAGCTCTGGACCTGTCAGGATAAGGATGACAAGCCTGGGGTCCCAGACCACCTCAGCCTGATTCACAACCGGCCGGGGAGGCACGGGGAGACGACGGCCAAGGAGATTGGGCTGGCAAGGATCTGGGGGAGAGAGCCGGACTAAGCAGAGGGAAGCTGTCGTTTGCGTTGCTGACTGAGAGAGATGGAGAAAGACAGCGAAAAATCCAGCTTGTGAAAACTTGAAAGTCAGAGAAGACAAATTATTTACTACATGTACGTAACTTCTTTACAGCAGAAATTTACCCAACTTTGCAGAATTAAAATCTCCCTATTCTCGGGTTTACTCTCAGTGGACAAGTCTCTGTTTACTACATATTCTTTAATGTGGCCTCTATTATGTTAGTCATCTACAACTGCTAATTAAATGTACCCAGGGTGCTGAGTACTGCATGTTTCAGATTTCAGGAAGCAGACATCACAAACCTAGCTACCTTGACACTACCATAGGCAATTTCGTCAGTTTTCCAGCTGATGAAAACGACAAAGTGAAAAACAGAAAGTAATTGAATCTCTGCGCTCTTGTTAAAAGCGCAGCTGTCGATGGCGCGAGGAAGTGAGTGTGAATTCTTGTGTCATGGTGCAAGTGTGGAGCTGGTCACACATGCCAGCTATCAGCGCTGTACTGTGGGGGTGCGTCCCGAATAGTGGAAAACGTTCAAAAGCTGTGCACTGTCAAAGGAATAGGGTGTCATTTGGAACACGGTTTATGGCTTTATGCGTGAACTAACGGCACTGCAGCAAACCTGTGGGGCCAACTTAAACACAGACAGAGAGGCTCATGCATTACCTCAGACGTTTATTGGGACAAGTCTCCTGCGACACCGAAATGCAACGTTTGTTATAGGGGAAATCTGGAATTGGTAAATCCATATACATGGACGTATAAAATAATACATGTATTATATACGACCGTGCATTCTCAAAGAACATCATATTCAGTGATTGTATCTGGAGCTCTGTCTAAAAAAGGCAGTTTAGCAACATTGCTGTAGTTGCCCATCTCTTAGGTGTTTATCGAAACAGAACTGGGGTTCTTTTGAGGCTTTGCTCTTCTTTAAATCAAATGCGGCCCAAGAGGCCAATACAGTCCTTCAGAGTTGATCTTTTATATTCATATGTATACTGTATACACACTATACACAGAATATAATATTTAGCATTTTATATAGCACATTAATTGATTTATTTAAAGAGACGTGTGTTATGCGCCCACAGAGTGAAGGAACATCAGAAGTTCACTGCTCTTGCCAAGAGCTTCCTCGGTGCAGTAATACAGGGCTAGTCGGTCTGTTCTGTGGGTGAACTACCCAAAGGCCTGACCGAACTCCTAGGTTATGTCCAAAACTGCACTCTACTACAGAGTATGAGTCACATTAGTACAGAAGTGCCCAGGGCACTATGAAGTGAACAGGGTGCTGTTTGGGACAACCCCTGACATCATTCAGTCAGTGTGCAGAGTGGTTCGAGTGGGCCGGCTCAAAGCAGACAGACTCCTCAAAGGGAGGAGCATCAGCAGTTCAGTGGATACATCAGACTCCCATAGCGTCTAGTGCATCTACTACAAAGCTAAGACATAGTAGGTCACACGGGCTCGCACTCTGAGACAGGGAATGTGTAGACATAAAGCGTGTGCGCATGTACGTGCACGACTTACAATTGAGTGGGCGCATGAGGGAACACACTACAAAGTCATTCTCCAGGTCAGTGTTTTCACCAGGAGCACAGGGAGCGCACTGTAAATCCATACACACTCACCGCTCATATCCCATTATCTTCAATGCCTATTTTACAGTGTGTACAGGAAATGCCAACTTTGGATCAATATTATCTGCTATTATCAGCACTATGACACCAAGAAATATGCTGTTTATGTTAATGTAGTTAGGCAGCTTAAAAATGGTGATTCCGACTCTCTGAATGTTGTCATTATTGTACGGCGCAATTGTAAAGTATATCCAACCACTTACCTTTCTCAAAATGTTACTTTGTTATAGACTTAATTCATATCTGATAACATTTTTATTTTTACCATCAAACAGCACACAATAACCCATTATGACAAAGCGAGAACACGTTTTAGAAATTTGTGCCAATTAATTGAAAATAAAAAACGTCAATATCTCATATAAATATGTAAGTATTCCGACCCTTTATTCAGTACTTTCTAGATGCACTTTTGACAGTGATTCCAGCTTTGACTCTTCTTGGGTATGCCTCTACCAGATTTGCACAATGTGGATTAGGGAATTTTCTCCCATTCTTCCTTGTACTGTAGATCCACCTAATAAGTGTGTCTGATTGTACTGGGAGAATCTGCTATTTTCAGGTCTCCCCACAGATTTTCAATGGGGTCCAAGTCGGCCTTTGGTTGGGCCACTCAAGGACATTCACAGACTTTTCCCAAAGCCAGTACAGGATGGTCTTAGCTGCGTGCTATAGGTTTTTCATGCTGCAGAATCCTTCTGGCAGGTTCTTCCATCTCTGCAGAGAAACTTTGAAGCTCTGTTAGAGTGGCCATTGGGTTCTTGGTCACCTCTCTGACCGAGTCCCTTCTCGCTGGTTACTTAGTGTGGCCATATAGCCAGCTCTAGGAAAAGTCTTGGTGCTTCCAAACTCCTTCCATTTCACAATTGTGCTCCTGGGAACTTGTAATTCTTTAGCATTTTTTTTACAACCTTCCCAATATCAATATATCCACACAATTAGGTCTACAGACAGTTAGTGAAATTGGCAGAAATTTCCCCAAAACTAGTTTTCACCTTGTCATTACTGACTATTGAATTTGGATTGATGATAAAAAAAAATATGTAATTGATTATGAATTAAGTGTATCACACAACAAAATGTGGAGAAATTGAGGGGATCTGAATACATTCTGAAGGTACTGTCCAAATTAGCACCCTAATCCCTACGGTATCTAGTGCCCTACTTCTGACCCATTTGAGCCCATCAAAAGTATTGCAATATGTTGAGAATATGGCATCATTTGGGACTCACTGTATGTATGAATCCTTTCAGCGAATAAAAACATCTTAGCCCTATGTAAATAGAGAAAGGAATAGATACGCCAAGGAACAAATCTCAGCAAATAAGTTGATCAGGAAATTCCTAGTCTCTCACCACCATACCTCCAAACCAGCTTGTTGTCACACTTCCCTCAGGTCTGGTGAATATTTTTATTAGCAGAAACCCTTGGCAGAAACAGGTTGAGTGGACCCTGGTTCCCATCAGCTACAGTACATATTCATTAGATGTTACATTTTGGGTTGCAAATTACAGAAATGTCTAAGAAGTTAAGTAGTACATTTTCCAGAGTTTTAGTTTCTTTAAAGGATTCCTTGTAATACTGTATTAGATATTTAGTAGCCATTTTGATTGCTTTTGTGTTTGTATAGGTGTCTGTAATTATTTCTGGCCCTCTGTGTGGCTATATATAACATATTAAATTATTCCACAATACTGTTTTCTGATTTGCCTGAAGTTCTAGAATTCACATTATAATGTTATATTATATGTTAAAGTGGAAATATCAGACTACATACAGAACAAGGTTTTAAAAAAATCATATATATATGAGTGTGAGAGAAAGTGTGAGAGATAGAGAGTCTATCTGTACATACATATGTATCGATTAGACCACATTTCATGTGTATAATGAATGTTTTATTTTAAACTCCAACATATATTCTTTCTCATTTATTTACTTGGGCCTGTTTTGGCCAGTCTGACCATGTAGTCATTACAAAATAAATGTGAAGTTATTTACATACCGAACTGATTGGCTTATGAGACAGTATAGGGCCCATCCACTAGCCCAGATGAACATAATTGGTCTATTACAATCAGAACAACTTAGTGACATCACAAACCCAGGCAAAAGAGAATTTTTTTTTGTCAAACAGCTACACAACAAGGGCATTATCATATACTTTTTTTAGAATTTCAGAGTTTAAACACCACGTCTTAGTTTGGAAATGAGATTGAGAAGACCAGGGAAATCAGACTTTTGACTGTACTGGGCCTTTAAAAGTTCTAATTGGCAAAAAAATCAAACTGCAGAACGCTTATGGTGGTCCGATTTTGCAACCTTTAGCCAGTAATGACTTTAGCATAAAGAGAAACCAACACATCCGGCATATACCTGCATAAATAACTGAACGTTTACCCGGGCAGTCTGTAGGGGGTTGGAGCGAGACAATGATGGATAGCTCTTTTTTATAATCACTCTGTGTTTGCGATTTTACAAACATTCAGTGCGGTGTTGATGTTGGACAGGCCAGCACACTACGCAGCGGAGTCAGCACAGAATCCTCTGAATCACGGTAGTCAGAGATTACTCTCACCACTGGTTGTTTTTAAGGTATGTCTGACCATCAACAATGTGTGTGCGTTTGTGTGTGTGTGTGTGTGTGTGTGCGTGCGTGTGTGTGTGTGTGTGTGTGAGATTGTGTGTGTGCACTCAAATTCCTATCAATATGAGGACTGGTTTAAGTTTTAGACCATTTAAGTCAAGAGCGTTTGGGGAAGTGAGGACTAGCCGGTCCTAACAAAATACAAATTGTAAAGCCTGGAGTTAAGGTAATGGTTTGAATGAAATGAGGGTTAGGCATTTGGGGTTTGTTTAAGGCTTAGGTTAAGCTAGGGGTTAGTGTTAGGGTTACGGGATATATTTTTTTAATGGTACTACATTTTCAGTCCTCGCTTTTATAGAACTTCAAGAGTGTGGTTGTGTGCATGCATGTATCACTTTCCCCAGAATGCACAGCTGTTTTTCAACCAGGATCTCTTTTAATTATATATTTCTGTGTATTTATAAAACACAAATCAAATCAAACAGGCATCAATCACAATAAAGAAAATGTGCATTCCAATTAAAAGTGCAGCAAATCTGTACACTAATGAATGACTAAAAATTTATAAAAACTTTTAAAAATATACAGATTGGTCTACTCAAGAATTTAATGACAGCTTGGTCTACAAATCAAAATGGGTTACCATGCTGTCTGTCCTCATGACATTATCCACTCTACAGTTACATAACTCCCAGATCTCATCCCCCTAAGCATCATCCATTGCAGCTACCTCACAATGCCTCTGAAACCGTCATCCACATATCATTGTCTCTGTGCTGGAAAAAGAAAACGGCTCCCTTCTGAAGCATATTGAAGGTGGTACATTGACAAACTCCTTGCATTCCGCCTCTTGAACACGGATCATCCTCTTCCCTAGAGACTCGGAGTGCTTGAAGTGAGATTTACAGTGGCTGTCTGATGACATCTTTATGCAGTGCAGAGAATCGACGGATAGCCACAGCCGTTTGGGTTTCCTGCAGAGCATAGAGCATGTCAGGGGAAACACACAGAATCATGGGAGTGACACCCGTATTAGTAGGCGTGTGTGTGTGTTCTTGTGTGTGTTTAAGGGGCCTCTCCTAGCCTTTTTGAAAAGTCCTCTTCTTAATGTCGGAGAGAAAATGTTTGGACGGACATGTTTACCTTTTTCAAAGCATTTTTCTTTTACATTCTTATAATTTAATGTGACTTATGTCATTTCAATATGATATCTTAGGGGAAATGACAAACAAAATCAATGGGGGGCCCCGATGGGGTCAGTGCCCCTAGTTGGTATTTGACCATGATTACTATGCATTTTCAGATGCTGATAGACAAAAAAGTTTGAAATTGCACCTAGTTTATTACATTTATGTGACAATGTTGCTTCATTCTCTCCCCTTTCCCCAACCTGGACCCCAACTAGGAAACCTTTGCACATGTCAATAACAGTCACCAACAAAGCACCGTTACGTATCGCTGCAAAGAAGCTGCCACCCTTGCAAAGGTTTTAGAGGGAGTGACGCCACCGATTGAAACGACACTTGCCTGTATCATTAACTAGCTAGCAATTTCACACATCAGTTGCATTTACCCTTGATAAAAAGTCGAGATCCTAACTGAGATCCTAAAAAGTCAGCGCCTGAGTGGGAGCATGTGTGTATAAGTCAGCCTGTAACTTTGGATCTCATCGCCGTGTGTTTGCGTGGCTTATGGGAGAGTGGCGTGACCTCCGTGCCCCAAGTGTGTGTTTTCAGGGAGGGAGGGAAAGGGTGGGTGGGGAGGTCGACCCCGATTGGGAGGCCACGACGTCAGGGAGGTCCACTTGGCCACGAAATTAAAAATGCAATTGGATCCAAGGAAAATAAACACGGAGAAATGCCTCGACTGCATGCGAACGAACAGTCCTAGCTGCTGATTATTGAATTGTGTTGATTGTTTCCTGGCTGCCTGACTTTCAGCTCAGGCCTCCCAAAGACCCAGAAGCCCTCATACGTGCCGTAGAAAAAGAGGGTTACACAGGATTCCACCGTACATCCGTCCCTTCCCTCCTAAATATACCTGAACGTGGCCGCATACAGTATCTCAGAAACTTCAACCTCTTTATTTTGAGTCCAGCAATGGCTATGGCAGATGGTTTTGCAAAATGGTTTATAACACTGTACTCTCACTGAGATCAATACTGCTGCCTAAAAGTCTTCCACCTTTATGAACACTAAATATAGCAGTCTTTCCTGGAGAATACACAGCACAGGCAAAACATTTCTCTTGTTGCTCTGCTATTTGTGTCAAAAACTGCAGCTCTCGCCATGACCCTCACACAAGGTGAAAAACAAAAGCGTCTCGATCCCGATTCCCAACTGCTCACAAATCGCAGCCACTGTTTGATCAATATCTGGAAGTCAGTTCTCGATGGCTTTTATCCTTTCAAGGGGCTTGTCAGTTGACAGATTGATGAGAGAGAGATCAACTGAACTACGGCAGACCAGCAGAGACCAACACGTGTCCCAAATGGCAACATATTTCTTGTGTAGTACACTACTTTTGACTAGAGCCCTTGTAGGGTCTATAAATTGAATAGAGTATCATTGGGGAGGCAACCAACAGATATTTCTGTCTTGGACTCCCTTGGAAATGCTTTGGAAGCAACAAAACAGCCTGCCAGTATTTCACTGCTCATTTCTCGCCATTCTCGACTCGTTTTTCCCCATCCACACCAACCCCCCCTCACCCCCCACCCGCCCCCGCCAACTAGTCCGGAAAAGGTTACGTTTGCCTTCTGCAGCCCCGGCTTGAGTGGTGCGAGGGGGCCAAAGTAAGCAACAGGCCTTACCTCAGAGGGCCTTGGAGCAAATTGGTCCTCAGGAGGCGGTGGTGGACGTTCTGTCGTTCTGAGCTGCTCTGTTGCCGGTTACCATGCCAACACAGTCCGTGGCCAATCATCTCTTTAAAAAATATATATACAGAAGAAAATACACCAGCACGAAATTGACTTATTTCCTGGGTAAGCTCACAGTCCATTAGGAAGTTTTAAGCCCGGTAAAGCTGCCAGGCTCTATTCCAGACGGTGTCCCCCTTCGCGATACAATATAACCCAGTGAAGGTGCGCGGATTGGAACGGAAGCTTCGTGTCCTCCAGCTCAGTTTGAGGTTACGCTGCCACATGAGCCGATCCGCTTTGATTAAAGCAGCCCAAGAACAAACGCAGACGTTCAACCACTTCAGAACAGTCGCCAAATTCATTAAAATTAAAAGCGACGAGCCAATTATCAAAACTTTGGTCAATCGACGAGAAGTGGATAAGCAGCGAACAAACAGCGCAATTAGAGTTATCGTTGCACTGTAACCAGCTATGGTATATAGTATGATGACATTGGAGAGCAAAATGCCTGAAAACTATATTTAACATTGAAGCCTTTAAGTTGAGGGACAGTGAGACTAGCGACCGTCATGTTATAAGGAAATGTCAACTACGCTGCGATAGGCTTTTGGGTGAAACAACGATGGCTATCTTATCCCTTTTTCTGAAAGCTACTTGATCCTACCTCAGTGATCCAAGAGGATAAAGTAGAGCACTCAATGGTTTACATTAAAACTATATACTGTGACACTGTTTTGAAGTGACCTGTAGGGTATGTCGTGATTTATTTTACTATACATCATTTTTGCATACGTTGTTATTGTTGGTGAAGTCGACAACGTTCATTGCAGCAGTGATATGATACTTCTATTCGTAATCTTGTTGATGTCTCATTGGACGTGGCACAGGAATCTCTCTCTCTCCCTCTCTCGTTAGTTTTCCAAGTCCGAAAGGTGGCTTTAAATAGCAGGACTGCAGACTAAATAGCCCCTTATTCCCTATATATTGCACCCTGCTTTTGACCAGATTTCCTACACTATGAAGTGCACAATCTTTGGTCAAAAAAAGACAACTATATAGGGAATAAGGTGCCATTTGGGATACACACCAGGCATCCCGGCTGGTCCCCAGGGGTCCATATTGAGTGGCTGGGAGCGACGGAAAGAATGTAACAGAAGATACATACATTACTCAGATTCCAGTGTAGAGTGGCTCTAGCTTCCCTCCACAGAGCAGGAGGAGGATTTTGGGGTAAAGCTCTCTCTGTGTTTTCTGAGATCTCATTGCTTTTGTAAGATAAGACAAAAGAGAAAATACGGGCTAGCTTCACATGATTGAAAACTGCATGGGAGACACATCACCTCTACGTGGAAGCTGGGGGGATCACAGGGAGGGCAGTTGAGGCCGTCCCCACAAGGATGAGAGGAAGCTGGATAGAGTTGTGTGCTGTGCAGCCTCCCTTTGAAATGGAGCTACATTCGTTATCTGACGTTTATTTACTGTAGTGTCTGGATCAACATTCCAGACAACCAGGCAAGAGTTTTCTCAGTTTAACCAATATCTGTAATACAGACACAAAATTTAACTGACAATGTAGGCGACCGTTATGATAAATACTGTTGATAAAAGGTGCGTGGAAAAATCAGCAAAATTTTTTTACAGGCTTCCATTGTTTGTTAATCTCTCTATGCCAGAACACCTCTATGCTTTACCGTCTGCGCGAGAATAGTCGACATGTTCATTTTCAATGCTTTCAGTGCTTTCCGGGCTTTTTCATTGTGATGCAGCTGTGCAAAATGTATTTACTATCGAGTTTATTAGTTGTGAAAGATCATCCCACGACCTGACGGGGTCCTTGAAGTCTGGAAGACTCACAAGCTTGCACACACACACACATTCTCAAGTGTACACACACACACACACACACACACACACACACACACACACACACACACACACACACACACAGCTCCGCTCTTCTCCTGGTCGTCGTTTTAGCTTTGCTCTCATTCCCCTATCCTCTCCTTCGCATCTCAGCATGACTGGGAACTGAATTTACTGCCACTGTCAAAAGCCTCTGTCAGCACTCAAAGGAAGAGCAGTGGGAGATGTATTTTTCTTCCGATCTAAGGACGAACTGGCTGTCCTAGCACCTAGAGTGCTGTGAAATCTACTCTCTCGTTCATTAAGTTCATTTTTGGGGTGAAAGTCATTAAGTCAAATTCCGCTCATGGCACCCAAAAGGCTACAACGGGCCCCGCATATTTAACCAATCATTGAAGAAAAGTGCTTAATGCATGATTGTTTTATAACCTTATGCTGACATATGTGCTTTTGAAAAATGGATTCGTACTCTTTTGAAGTAATGGTTCACCAGATATCTTAATACTTATTCAACGTTTGTGAACACAAAAACCAGCAATGTTGTCGGAATTTCTTTGGGATAAATGTCCATATGATCTCCCCCACCATTGAAGGTCAGAGCATATCAGGCTTATTTGCAGATATTTGCGTGGTTTTAGGGTAATATTATGAGCTCAGACTGACATATACTGAACCTTTTGCCTATTGTGCATCACACACGGTTTAAGTGAAGGCACCAAATTAACGCAGAAATTTGAGTTTAAGATCTGCCATTCTCATTGACCGCATGCCTGATAAGCAGTATATTAGTACAGTGAACTCTATTTCTATGCTTCTGGGGTTTGCGCGGCATGTACAGACCACATGAACCCACATGACTGCGGGTTCAACTGTGGTTGTCGGCTGGTGAATGTGTTCTCCTCAACAGTTTGTACCTGCGAAAACCTGTCCTGGTTGAGGGAGCAGTGCTATAACAGAATACATGGCATTGGAGTACACATCTCAGACATTGACCACCCCTAAACCTGCTGCGAAATTGACCCAACAAAGCAAAACCATAAGAGCAAATGGCTGTTTAGTAAAAAGCAGGAAAAAATAAAACATTGTAGAACTGAGTCAAGAAGGTACAAGGGGTGATTGATGCGCGTTCAATGCATCAGATGGTATACGGAGTGAAGATGCGGAGTTCTCCTGGTGTACTGTTCTGTGAGGCAGAGTTCCTTTCTATCAAAGTAACGTTGGGGTGTATGAACTGTCGGATGTTAATGCAGTGTGAACACTGTAATACCTGTAGTCATGTGAGAAGTGTTTGTAGAACACAGAAGTTCAGATGTAGAGATGCTGGAAGAGATCATTTAGAATGTGGTGCCAGCAAAGAAAAATGTAAAGCAATTGTGATGCAAATCGTGAAGTTGCTAGGAAAATTAGGTTAGCAAAGTCAGAGCTAATTCATATTTCCTATGTAAGTGGATTAAATGTGTTGAGGGAACGAATGGTTCTCCGGAAGACATCAGAGAGGTGAGCAGGCCTTTACAGTGTGCAGAGTTGATACTTCACCAGCAGGATCCAGAAATATTACACGTAAAGTAAGTGGATTTTGTGGCTTTCAGAGGAGTAGTAAATCCAGCAGGATTGATATTATTATGTCTGTGGGAGAAGGAAACCTGGGGCTAGAAGACGGTACGGCCGAGGAATCACATGGATTACTGTCAGGAGAAATACAACCCTATCAGACCCCAGGTTCTGGGAAAGGAAGGAATATTGGGACGGAAAGTAAAAGGGGAAATTTGTCAGTGTGCACAACTGAAGAAGTTGCTAGTTAGCTAATTTGTTTTATCTTTTTTATTAAGCTTTTTTATTTTATTTCTAGTCTGACCACATTGAAAATGTAAGGTTAAAAAAAATATAAATAGACATTTGAATTTCTTCAACATATATTTTTTATACTTGTCAGGTTGGTTTTTTGTTATATGTTTCCATAGTTTGTCAATGGAAATCTATACATGAAATGAGTTTGAATAGGAAATATAGCAAAATGATTAGGAAATATAGTCAATGACAAGACCCAGAAATGCTGATTCAGAAGATACTGAACTAGTCTAAAGGACAGTTTTATTGCTTCTTTAATCAGCACAACAGTTTTTAGTTGTGCTAACATAATCGCAAAAGGGTTTTCTAATGAGCACTTAACCTTTTAAAATGATACTGTTCACTTGGATTAGCAAACACATTGTGTCATTGGAACACAGGACTGATGGTTGCTGATAATGGGCTTCTGTACATAGGATATACAGATATTCCGCTGAAAATCCACAATAGTTATTTACAACATTAACAATGTCTACACTGCATTTCTGATCAATTTGATGTTATTTTAATGGACAAAAATGGTGTTCTTTCAAAAACAAGGACATTTCTAAGTGACCCAAAATTTTTGAAAGGTAGTGTATACACCGATCAGCCATTACATTATGACCACTGACAGGTGAAGTGCATAACACTGATAATCTCGTTATCATGGCAATTGTTAATGGGTGGGATATATTAGGCAACAAGTGAACATGCTGTCCTCAAAGTTGATGTGTTAGAAGCAGGAAAAATGGGCAAGCATAAGGATCTGAGTGACTTTGACAAGGGCCAAATTCTGATGGCTAGATGACTGGGTCAGAGCATCTCCAAAACTGCAGCCCTTGTGGGGTGTTCCCAGTCTGCAGTGGTCAGTAACTAAAAGTGGTCCAAGGAAGGAAAAGCGGTGAACCGGCAATAGGGTAATGGGCGGCCAAGGCTCATTGATGCACGTGGGGAGCGAGGCTGGCTCGTGTGGTCTGATCCAACAGACGAGTTACTATAGCTCAAATTGCTGAAAATGTTAATGCTGGTACTGATAGAAAGGTGTCAGAACACACAGTGCATGGCAGTTTGTTGTGTATGGGGCTGCATAGCCGCAGACCAGTCAGGGTGCCCATGCTGACCCCTGTCCACTGCTGAAAGCTCCTACAATGGGCACGTGATCATCAGAACTGGACCACGGAGCAATGAAAGAAGGTGGCCTGGTCTGATGAATCACGTTTCCTGTTACATCACGTGGATGGCCGAGTGCGTGTGTGTCGCTTACCTGGAGAACATATGGCACCAGGAGGCACTATGGGAAGGAGGCAAGCCGGCAGAGGCAGTGTGATGCTTTGGACAATGTTCTGCTGGGAAACCTTGGGTCTTGCCATTTATGTGGATGTTACTTTGACACATAGCAACGACATAAGCATTGTTGCACACCATGTGCCCCCTTTCATGGCAATGGTATTCCCTGATGGCATTGGCCTCTTTCAGCAGGATAATGTGCCCTGCCACATAGCAAAAATGGTTCAGGAATGGTTTGAGGAACACAACGAGTTCAAGGTATTGACTTGGCCTCCAAATTCCCTAGATCTCAATCCAATTGAGCATCTGTGGGATGTGGTGGACAAACAGGTCCAATCCATGGAGGCCCCACCTCGCAACTTACAGGACTTAAAGGATCTGCTGCTAACGTCTTGGTGCCAGATACCACAGCACACCATCAGATGTCTAGTGGAGTTCATGCCTCGACGGGTCAGGGCTGTTTTGGCGGCGAAAGAGGGACCTACACAATACTAGGCAGGTGGTCATAATGTTATGGTTGATCGACGTATAATAGAGCTGTAAATATCCTGAATGACCTGCCACGCCTGTAGAACCGGAATTTATCTTATGCAGACATAAAAATGCTTTTAAAAGAACATTTACTGTTTCAAAGGGAAAACTTGATATAAAAAACTTAACAACCTAGCAAGACATATACAGTACGTGGTGTCTGGACTAACAATACCACCATTGGGACTTTGAAGCTGTCCAGTTGAACGCCATGCGTCATTATTTCTAACCTTGTCAACGACTATTGCCTATTCATTTTGCCACATTTCCTATTCAAACTAATTTCATGTATGTTCTCATGGAAAACAAGGGCATTTCTAAGTTACCCAAAACTTTTGAACGGTAGTGTACATCAAGCTGTTGTCTTAGGATTTTTGCTCTTTTTTGTCTAGACTGCCACTACTCTAAAGAGTTTGAAACAACATATCCATTTCAGGCAATCACTGCAATCAAAGTAACCTAGAGGGACCAACAGTATTGCTGGAGCAGTTTTCTTTCATTTCATTTTGTTTTCATCCCTGGACTGTTTCCTCCAATGCGCTGATGCAGCTTGGTTTCGATTCCATCAGAACCTCCGTTCTTTATCTTTCCCCAGTTTCTTGTCCAATAAAGCTTAAAAAATAATTAGTTTGCCAGGTCAACTTTATAGCGCGTCTGACTCAAAATCTCCAACTCTCTGTTTTTCCTTATAAACGTCCGGGGCTGGTGCAGCATTCAGTTAGCTTGTTAGCTCGTTTAGTGGCTAGCTACAAACCACCAAGATAGGCAAAGTCTGCTCTCTCTGGGATTCCATCTTTCAAATGGAAGCACATTCACTTCTTCAGAGTGAGATGTACTTCATTTATTCCCGTTAAATGTTTCTCTTGATGCCATGTTAACTTAGTATATAGACAAGGTAGAGAGAGTGAGTCAACGCAGTTCACCAAGATATTACCACAAAATACTGGCCAAGCCTCCAGGTACACATCCGGGTCTTAGCACAATGATTACATTCATTACTCAGAGAGAAAAAAAACCTTACAGGATAAGTTTCAGAACAGCAATAAAATGCATTTTTTAGATTTAAGTTATGCTAATTACCGCTATCTGTTTAAATGTTAATTATATGTGAATCAAAACCCTTTTATTACTAAACTGACCAATTAAAACTAAACTTGTATAAAACACATTCTAAAATCTTAAGTAGCACATATCAGTGACAGTAATTAAGCCAAATAAAACTCACTCTTTCACCTGGAACATGAGCTCGATCCATTCCCAACCACCCCGACCTCTCCCAGCTAAATTTGCATGCCCGCTCTCATGTCCGTCGCAGGGGCAGTCGGCACAGAGGCGGCAGGAGACTGGAGTGACGGCACTGGCTACGGCCTCACAAAGGCCTGAGTTGGCAGACTCCATTCACAGGGCCCTATATAAAACCACCCCGTGGTTCCCACTGGCCTTATAGAACGACCTGAGGACCAGTGGCCCTGGCCTGAGCGAGAACAAGACAAACCATTCACACAGGACAACACTCAGCCAACCCCGCTCACAATGTCAAGGCCAGGCAATAAAACGCTCGATATTAAAAGCCTCAACAAAAGGCTTTAACGGTCTATAATTTATGGCCACCTCAAAAGGCGGCTCTCATGAATTGTTACTCATAGGTTCAACGCTTTTGTCTACAAGTCTTTAGATATAACTTGTAATCCTGTCGCGACTATACTTTGGGTTCTTTGCAATGAGAGATTAAAGCAATGAAGGGCATGAGGGAAAATAAAATCACATTTGTCAAGGATTTGATCAAGAGTGGGGAAAAAAATGCTAAGCTTTGTAACTCATATTTGGCCCAACTAGAGGAGTAGTGATAAAATCGTCTGCAAAAGGACGCGTAGGGTTGCAGGGTCATCTGAAGTGATGTCATCTCCCATGCTGTTTCTTCGGTATAGTTTCGGCTCTGTCCGTGTTGGTCAGCTGGGAAAGAAACCGACTGGCACCAAGACTGGCTACGCAAATGTTTGAGTAAAAAACTTAAAGTGTGTGGCATCTTCTGTCGTCCGTCTGCCATTTTTAACATGACATTTTTACAGAGTTGCTGTTTTTGGCTCTCCTCTTTGCTTTCCAAGCTGCTTCACATCTGCTGTTTGAATTGGGAGACAGAAACAAGTTATGCCAGGGAACATTTATCTGTCATTCTAGCCCATTAGTGCTGTGTTCGATATTGCACTCTATTCCATATGGAGTGCAGTGCTTTTGACCAGGACCTATAATGCCCTAGTAAAAAAAGAAGCCCTATGCAGGGAATACAGTGGCATGATTTCAAACACTGCATATTCAAAGAAAAACCCTGCGAGGAAATACGCTCGATCTAAACGCGAAGCTTTTCCCGTGGCGTAGCGCGAGCGGAAAAGACAAATAAAGAAGTAAACATGTGTAGCCAAGTGTCAGCAGCTTACATGGGTCAGAATACACCTTTATTTAAGCTGTTTCGAAGCGGTCCTCTCCGGGACCTCCCTGTGACCTCCGCCTCTCTTCTGTGTGTAGCGGAACAATGGTCCGCTGTGTGTCTGTGTTGCGTGGAGCCAGTCTGGGAGAGTGCTGCACGGCCTTCACCGCTGCCCTCCACCAGGGCTAAACGGGTCCTTATTTCCTACAGGTTTGCACTTCTTAGGGTGTCGTTTCCAAGCCTGTTCCCACATACGTTCCCACGTGTGGGAATGGAGCCCCAGCCCGTCTGTCAACCCGTGAAAGGCCACCGCGCCGCACCCATTTGCAATTCAGATCAGACTTTGGAAGGGAATCAATGGCCTCGAATCAGGGTTGCTGATGGCAAATGTCAGTCCCATTTTGATTCTTGACCTGGTTTTTAACTCCGCCATCCCCCCGGCTATTGTCTCTCTGAGGAGCTACCAGCTCCCTGTTTCACTCGTCCTTTTGGTAAATGTCCCACGTAAATGTCCCACGAAAATCCTGCCTGAGAAAACCCAACCCAACCCTATTTCCTATGTGGCGCACTACTGGGTCTGTAGGGCTCTGGTAAGAATTAGTGCACTATGTAGAGAACAGGGCACCATTTGGGACATGAGCCAGAGTTCAGGAGTCTTTTCTCAGTTCTGGGGCTGTAATTGTCATTCACATTGAGCCGGCTGAAATACGTCAGAATAAAGAGAGAAAAGAACCAATGGATATTCCAACGTCTGTTAAGAAAAGTAGGCTATGTTAACTATCGTGGTCATTACCGTTACACTCTAATTTGTCACTAAGCCATTTAGTGAGCACCACTAAATAAATATATACGTGACAAAGCAGCCACGGGGCTCCACTGACATTGCTGGTGGCACTGGATGAGAAAGAAGGGGCCTTTCAAAGCACATTTCAACTGAAACACAAATAAAGGGGCAAAAAGGAAAGGAGCGAAAAACCAACCACTGCTCCTTCTCAGCATTCCATTGTTTCTCTTTATTTCTCCCTTTCTCACACACACACACACACACTCATAAATGCAAACACATATTAAGTAGGCTTTGAGCTTTTATAATTTGAAAGGATATACGCTACTTCCCAACAATTATCAACGATAACATAGAGACTTAAAATATATATATATATATACAGCTCTGGAAAAAATTAAGAGACTGCTGCACCTTTTTTCTTTCTTTTCCAAAAAAGTCGAAAAGGAAGCTTTTGAGTGAGGAACAGAAGGGTTAAAATTAAGAGACCACTGCAAATTGAACGCTTCAATTCCCTACTAAAAACCTTCCTTTTCAACTTTTTTGGAAAGGAAAGAAAAAGGTGCAGTGGTCTCTTAATTTTTTCCTGGAGCTGTTTATTTGTTTTTAAAGGCTACAGCTTTTTCCGAAACATTCCATTTAGCCTTTATTCAGAATAGCACATCAGTCAAGTTTGCACATGATCAGAAGTATTACTGTAAATGAAAGTTGCAGACCTGATTTTCTACACACTCCGGTAGGCTGGTATAAGAGTATAGGCTCCAAGCGCTAGGAATAAATAATAAGAGAAGGAAAGAAAGCGTGTGGGATAGAGACAGGCTTGACAGAAAGCTGCAGGCGTTGGTCAGGCCACCCGTGAGAACATGGTGCCTACTTTATCCATTCCCATTTTCAGTATGAAGTAAAGTGAGTATCTGAACCTCTAGACAGTCTAAACACTACTGGCTAGAAGACTACTCACTCCAGAGGCAAGGGCGTGTATCCAAATTGCCATACTTCTCTCTTAATAATGATCTACTTTTGACCAGGGCCCATAAGCCATTTGGGACACAGATTAAGGTTTTCCCATTTGGGAGGGGGATATTTGTCAGTTTGCACACATGGTGTATTGGATTTTCCAGTGGTATTAAACTACTGGGCTATTACGGTTCAGCACTCCATTACATTGCAACAGACACTAAGGGCAGATTTATTTGCTTAGCTAGAAGTTTTATATGAAAGGCTGTATCAACAGGTTCAGTCATTGTTGTTTCAGCACAGTTTAATTTGAATGTCCTTTCTCACCATGGAAACGCAGCTTTCCCAAGGATCCATTACAGTACATGGCCGAAGCTATGTTTGTTTTTATTTCAAACAGTTTGGATGAATTCCTACTAAATCCCCAGAATTACGTCTATAGGACAGAATCTAATCAATAAAAACATGGTCTGAGTCCCGAGTTTGTCAGTATGTATGTATATATTTTAATGTTCACATAATGTATTAATTTTGACAGATGCATGGACAGGATCATCATTAATCTAACATAAATGGTCTGCACAGTCATACAAACCTAGGTGGCTCATTGAATATGAACACAGTACTCAGTTAATCACATAATTTTAAAGAAAATATTTCACAAAAGATTCCCAAGTACATTATTTCAATAACTCATGAGAATAAACACAAGAGTCGTCTTTAAGCCGAGTCTCATCTCATATAAGTGGGAGTGTAAACATATGTGTCCCAAATGGCACCTTTTGTAGGGCACTGCTTTTGACCAGAGCACATAGGGTTCTATGTACAATGCAGTGCACAGGGAACAAGGTGCCATTTGGGAAGCACCTAGCAGCACCTGGTGTGATCTGTGCTGGGACTTGAAAAGTTGTCACCCCCAGGAAAGAACTTTCCTGATCTCCTCAAAAGCATTTCAACTTCCTCTGTTGAAAAATGACACTATTTGGCTGCCACATTATCATATTTATTTTTGTTTGAGTCAGTTTATATTTTCCTTTATTGTTTGTTGTTCATTTTTTTGAGTCTCACAGCATCACCTTTGGAGTAACAGAGACAAATTGCAGGATTATTTCTGTACAGAAACTTGAGAGATATTCGTACGCACTGCACAAAAACTTGAGAGATATTCTTACACACTGCACAGAAACTTGAGAGATATTCGTACGCACTGCACAGAAATTTGAGTGATATTTGTACACACTGCACAGAAACTTGAGAGATATTCGTACGCACTGTACAGAAATTTGAGTGATATTCGTACACACTGCACAGAAACTTGAGAGATATTCGTACACACTGCACAGAAACTTGAGAGATATTCGTACGCACTGCACAGAAATTTGAGTGATATTTGTACACACTGCACCGAAATTTGAGAGATATTCGTACGCACTGCACAGAAATTTGATACAGTTCCTACATGACTGTCTTCATACTTACACAACTCCAGGGGGCTCTATTGAAATTGTGGCGCACGCTACTTTGGAAAATGGTATCTTGAGCTATCGCTATCTGCAAGTTTACACAACAAAATAATGTAGCATCTTGAGTCTTCTTTGAAACGTAGCGGAAAATAACATCAACAAGCCTATGATTGGCTAGAATTTGTGGGAATGGGATTACTTCAGAAAGTATAATGAGGGTCTAGAGAGGTCTGTACATTCTTGTTTTCTTCCATTTAGAAAAGTACATTTTATGTCACTGTTTTCCTGGATTTATAGAGCCATTGGTTGACTTTCAGCAATGTTCCTGTCAGCAAATATCTTGATAAATGCACAAAATAACAAAAAATTTTCTTGGTGAGTTTTGAAAACAGTAAACCGACTGGGTACTCCTAGCTAGCTAACTAACTTCACATTACGTAACACAGTGGCTTGTCATCATGATTTGAAGGAAACTTTTGTGAAGTGATCTTCCATGGTGATATTGAAAAAAACATGTTTGAACCGCAGTTTCCTCCTGATAATATGGATTGAGGAATGTATGTACTAATTGCATTACTAGTGCCTTGCTTCTTTCTAAACAAACTTTGGCTGTGTAAATTAACTTACAGCTTATTTTGGCCAGGTTATGAACTGTTGAAATATGTAGCTAGCACTTTTCATTTATAACACAGACTGTTTTTACATTTAGGCTAACTGAAGTTAAAATTGGCAATTGATTTGAACATTTCTTGTGGGAAAAAATGCAAGTGGGAATTAACTACTGAGACCAGTGGCTAGGTATCTTACTCTTTATATATGGCCACTGTAGTGTCATTAAAATGGCAAGTTAACAACAACATTTGCTTGCTCACCCTGCTTAATAAGTCAGGATCTGTCTGTCTGTCGACTGTCAAATAAGAGTATACAAAGTGTTTTCATCCTCTTTAATTGAACAGCATAAACACAGTTACTGTTACTCTGACTACTGAACATTTGGTAGAACCGAGTGGTGTCCTTCATTGGGAAAGAATAAATTTGCTCATCAAAATAAAATGATCATTAGAAAAAGTTATTTCTGGTAAATGTATGTTAATGTTGGTGTTATCAACTGGATAATCACAAAGGTTTCCTACTCTACATGTCTGACAAGAACGTCTTCACAATACAGTCTAAAATGTGTTGGAAACCACAGCTGGTCAATCTGGACTGCGGTAGGTTTAAGTAAAACCAAAAAGTATTGAATGAAACACTCCAAACCATTCTTTAACAAACCTACTTTGATAAAAAAGCATGTAGAAATGATAATAAATCTATACATATCTTTGTAACTATCTCATGTCCACTCATCAGACGGCAAAGAAACACGTGTGGCACTTTGTTGGATTAAAAAATCCCAATGTGGACCAAAACTTTGTCCACCCCAGTCTAATATGTATAGATACTAATCCAATCATAAATGAAAGGTTGTCCCATCTATAATCAGTATTGTCTCTTGCTCCTCACCAGTTCTAAAAAACAGCGAGACAAAAATAGAGAGACTTATTGTTTATTGAAGAGCAGTGAGGAGAACCAATATCAAAATAATAATATAATAATAATAAAGCAAGTGTTTTTATTGTCCTATTTTACATGTGGTTTGGAAATAATCACTTTTTTGCAACCTTTCATTTACTGGCCCGTTGCTATTAACCCCTAAGCTTTCTGACATATACACAGTAAAGATATAACCACATAATGACTGCTGCCTCGAAATCGTAATGCTACTGTGTGTGCTGTCAGTTTAACTTGATTAAGACAACATATTTCTCAAATTTTACGCTACAAATTGATAATTTCCTGGATTTTCCAAGAAGGTCGGGGGATAGTATGGACTATTCAGTGACGTGCATGTAATTTAGACCTTATGCACAGCGATCATGTGAGTGTTTCAACACAGGGTGGAACTAATCTGAATTGTAGCGAAAGAGGGGCTGTCATATCTCAGATGGGAGCGTTAAAACCTGAAGCGCTTGTCGAGCTAATTGACATAATGGCCCTTTGTGACCTCTGTAACAGGCGAATCGCAGTGGAGCCACCAGACTCCAGTAAAAGCGTCGGTCTACTAAGGACAAGTCAGGAATAGCACTGGAAACGAGATAACCTGGACGTGCTATAGCACAGGACACTAGCTGCCCTGTCCCCCAATTCAATATTTACAGTAGTGCACTATTTTTAACAAGGGCCTGTAGAGTTATTTTTGAAAGTAATGCACTATGTAGGGAATGTGGTACCATTTGGGATGCCTGAGGCTGGCGTGCTTACTGGAAACCGGGAGTTCTCCCAGGATTTTGCCACTCCAGAGGGAGGGAATACTGCCCGAGTCTGGAAAAACAACCCAGACTTTGTCCAAACAGCCAAATACAATGCGGACACCAGGAACCTTGGCCGTCCTCCAGTGCTAACAATTAAAGTGAGCAACGTGTTAAAACGAATACAGTGGGAGGTGGCAAAGGCCCATTGATTTACTATGACGTAAGCTCAGTAGTAAGGGGTCAAACATATTTGTTTAGGGGTATCTGGTACATGTTTTACTCATGAAATGTAATACGGCCTCTTGAATGCAATGGCAGACGTACTGCTTAATGGATGGAACATGTCATTCACATTTGTTTTATTGCCTACATTCGATATCTTACGGCTATTGAATGTCCATATCACCATCAAGAATTTTGTAGAACTAAAAATAGAAACATTCGTTGCCCTGGAAATAAACTGTAACTTGACAAGCTCACAGTGATAGGGTACATAATGTATTGATTGGTTAGAATGGTATGTCTGACAGAATTTATTTTTGTAGTAACCGCAGAAAACAAGTTGATTCAATACACTGACATCTTCAGACAATATCCACGCCTTTCCCAAGAAAAGTCTGAGGACGCCTTTTTCACTAGTTTTTCAAACACTTTTGTCCAGCCCAGCACCTGCTCCAGTTGAAATGATGAGCATGCATATTTATTTCTTTTTAAAACATTGTCAGTTCATAATTCTGCACAAAGAAATAATAAGCATGTATTTTAAAAAAAACTAATGATAGAGGACAGACCCGAAGAGGAGAGTAATATACTGAAAATACATGTTTGGTAAATGTGGACATAAAAAATATTGCTGAAATTAGGCATTTAATATGCCATTTATTTTGACTTTTTTTTTCATTTTCAAATGAAGGACAAACTTTTCTAAATGTATTGGAACACATACATTTTTTTAAGAAATATGTTATTTGTCCATTTTTGGAAATGGTGCAACAACATCAGCAAAACACAGGCCCTGAAATAGGATTTGCGTATGTGACATGCATTGCTAACTCCCATGATACGGATACTGCATCTGTAAATACATGGGTCTAAAATGAAGAGCAGCGGTACAACACCGGGCACGGCAGTGACAACCTGATTGACAGGCTGACTGGTAGTGAGCAAAGAAGGGCCAAAAGTAGTGCACTTCATAGTGCCACTTGGGATGTGGGCTTTGACTCCGACTCGGGTACTGTATGGCTCTGTCTGGCTCCCACGGCAACAAGAAGAACATGCCCAATGAAATATGGATGAAATATGGATCTGTCAAAAGGAGCACAACTAGAGCCTACTTTCTGCTCACTCACTATCCCTGTGCAGCGCAGGTTCATACAATACAGTGAACTCAAATTGTATTTGGACAATGACTTTTTAGCACTTTGGATATTTTCATTCCCCTCCTTGCACTTTAGGGCACCATAGGTAAATGAAAAGGGGTAGTGTGCAGGGGGCTAACCTCAATCTGTTAATCTGTGTTTGTACATTTTTATTTGTGAGAATTTCTCAGTCATTTCACAAATCTACAACGCACAAGCACGCACACACAGATAGACACATGCTCGCGCAAGCATCCGGCGCAATTCATCAAGAGTTTACACAAGACGGTACCCCGTAAAACCCCGGAGAATATTACTGCAACCCAGTCTTTCCATTAGCCTCTGCATCTTTTCATAGAAAGTAATGAAACAGTGCGTAGAGCGATGAAATGGAAATGTACGAGGCAACCTGTTAACTGTCTGCCACTAAAAAGGAGGTAAGCATTGTAAGCGCTCAGCTGGAACGTCTGTCCAAATGTAACACCCCCACGGGCTGAAATGGTTTGAATCACTCAGCTGACCGCTCTCAGGAATGGCCCTATCAAATGTTGAGAGAGAAAAATGTGCAGGTTTGCTCCCTTAAGCGCGTAAGCAATCGGTCTGAAATACATTCATACATTCCTCAGCTCATAACTACGTATGTTCTTCACATTTGTCTCCTCATTAAAAGCTGCACGCCTCAGCAGAGGCCAAACGAAGGCTTTGCACATTTGAGAAGACAAGCTGGTCCCTCAGGATGGCACTCGTTTGTGATTAGGGGCCATGCTGGCGCACTACTCAGGTTATGGGGCGCTTTTTGGGACGCACTTTGTCTGTGACTGCTGCACGTGAACAATAAACAGGATACCCAAAGTGAGCTCCAAGCGTCACTCAACTGCCGATACCACATCAGGGAGAGCCTGACAGGGTGAAAGGTGGCAACAGGCCGAGGGCCCCTCCGTAATCCTCCCGTAAATACACAAGACAGATGATTGATCTCTGCCTGGTCACACTCCTCATAGGAGGTTTTCCCGATGGCAAGGTAGATTTTCTTTAATTGTGCACTGCTTTTGATCAGGGTTCACAGAAGCCCTGGTTCAGCATAGTAGATTTCATAGGGTTTAGGATGCCATTTGGAACACAGAGCCTACAGATGATCGTGTTTGTGTGTGAATGTACACAGCAGGACGAAACTATCCAAAGCACATACTCACGTGAATTTTGTGTAATGAAAGAAGCCAAAAAGCCACAGAACTTGCACTTTCGATGTCACATTTGTATGTTATATTTTTCACTTCATATGCAGTTGGTTGACTCCTTTGGGTGCCTGTTAAACTTCAATGCGGTTTGCTTTTCGCACGTTCGGCAGTGCCAGCCTACGGCCCAAACCCATCCGCTCATCCGTCATGTCATCATGTGTGATCGGGAATACTAAGTTAAAGCAAAGCTCTTCCTGTCATCGCTTTTAGCCGTGGTGAGATAACCGCGGCAGGCCCAGCACAATGGAGGGCTGTTTTGGTTGGAGTCAAGACCGCCTGTCTGTCTTGACTGTCAGTCCAGCACACCACGGGCAGATGTGTTGCGCTGTTCACCGCAAAAGCTGCTAAGCAGAACTAACAGATCAGAAAGTCATACCAGTGTATAATTAAATCATTTCTGGAATTGCTATACGAGGGTCGCTATTAATGCATGTCAGGCTTTGCCTCTTACGCTATGCTCTCAATCT
The DNA here is from genome assembly GCA_016801175.1 of Esox masquinongy. NCBI lineage: Eukaryota > Metazoa > Chordata > Actinopteri > Esociformes > Esocidae > Esox > Esox masquinongy. The sequence goes on from JACXGI010000831.1 coordinate 70,224, forward strand.
AATGGCAATAGTGTTTCTGTCCTCAGCATTAAGATCGAACCAGCGGACAGTTAAGAATGGACGTCAAACCACTGTCAATTTCAATCAGACCTAGCGGAAGCTGACAAGCGTGGGCCGTGACATTTCAGTGAATGGTTAATTAGCGTTTAAAAGCAGCACCCAAACACATTTGTTTCTGTTAAGAGTCCCAGTCCTGAAGTTCATATCCACACTGTTGGGTAAAGGGCTATGAAAGGACATAGGATCCACTCGAAATGTAAATAGCTAAGTAGGTGTTTCAAACAGTCATTTAAACATTTTTGGGAGAGAATGACAAATGCCCCGTTGGCGACAAGGTCAAGCTACGGTGATGTGCAGGGCCCAACTGGGAACATTCCCTACACAGTCCAATACTTTTAAACAGGGCCAATAGGTCGGAACAGTTGAGACATTTGGGAACGGCAGCGCTCATCGGCGTATCACTTGGGTTAATGAGGGACTTGACCCAGTTGCCAACAGGCCGCAAAGATTATCGGAATCTATAATGAACGTAAGCAAATGACTGTTTAAAACACAGCTTATTTACATTTAGAGTGGATCTCCTTCATTCCATTATGGGGACGGACAAGCAATTGTGAATTGCTTGTTGATAGTTGAAAGTGACTTTTTTTTATCTGTTCATTCCTTGTTTTCATCTCAGCAAACGCTCATAATAAGGCATTTTAAAACTGAATCGGAAAAAAAGAGGGCGAACTTGATACGATCTCTCTGACCGGAAACGTCATGATTTCACTGTCGCCCATCGCGTAATCTAAATAGCATCAGCAAACATCGGGCTGTCAAGAATGGAACTACGATTGCCGTCCCAGATTGGGTCATTCTGACGGTTTGATACGGCTCTCCTATTCTAAAAACACGGGGGGTTTGTCGAAATCCAGCCTTCACTCTCGCAAGGGGTCACACTTCCAAAGAGGAGGCGTTATTGGGAGCAGAGGAGTAGCGGGAGACGGTGACGGGGGGAGGAGAGGAAAACGGGGTAAGACGAGGGCCGGCGTGGGGGAGGGGGGGTGAAGAGCGGCTGGGAGGGGCCCGCCACGCCTCGCTGCGTTATCTCATTGGCCCCCCATCTGTTCCCCTCCTCAGTTCCCCGCGTGGCGTTAGTTCTGCCGGCTCGGCGAGCGGGTAGATGAGCTGCTGCGGCTGCACCGCGGACCCCTGGCGCGATGACAAGTTCTGTGGGCCCCCCTCCTGGTGGCACGTCGCGGCACCCTGTGGCTAGCGACAGGATCGGAACGGCTCAGCGGGGCTCAGAGACGCCTGCCACTGACACGTATGCACACGGGGGTGCGCTGCGAGCGGCAGCCTGACGGGAACAGGCTGACGACTGTGTCAGGGACCTGTCTCCTTCCACTCCCCCCGTACATCTCCTCTCTCTCCTCCCTCTTCTGTTAATCATTACGGCTGATGGTGTACTGGCGAGCAGGAGAGAGAGAGAGCAAGAGAGAGAGAAAGAGGAAGAAAGAGGGAGGGGCAGAGAGAGAAGAGGAATAGGAAGAAAGAGGGAGGGGCAGAGAGAGAAGAGGAATGGGAAGAAAGAGGGAGGTGCAGAGAGAGAAGAGGAATAGGAAGAAAGAGGGAGGTGCAGAGAGAGAAGAGGAATAGGAAGAAAGAGGGAAAACAGAGACTGACAGATAAAGAGTGTAAAAGAAAAAAAACATGACAGAGAGGGTGAGGATAGAAAAAGTCAAAAATTATTCGGACAGTGAATTTTTTTCGGGGGGCACCGTATACCAGCTTCATGTGAACGTATTTTCTTCCATATCGGAGGAAACGTTCAGAATTTAAAGGACTTTTCGTATATTTGAGGGTAATTAAAGTATAGGCAGGGATGTGTCAGCCACTAGCACCCACTGAAGACTTAGTAACACTGAAGAAAGCCCGCCTATCCTTCAAGAGCCTTGTGCACTTCTACCGCTGGACAATCCAGAGCGTTCTGACTAACTGCGCCACAGTGTGGTTTGGCGGTTGCTCCGTAGCCGACCAGAAAGCCCTGCAACGGGTGGTGAAAACTGCCCAGCACATCACTGGTGCCCAGCTCCCAGCCTTTGCAGACCTCCAGCGCAAGTGGTGTCTGTGCAGGGCACGCGGGATCATCAAGGACCCTTCACATCCAGGCCACAAACTGTTTGCCCTCCTAACATCAGGCAGGCAGTACAGGTCTCTTCAGTCCCGCATCAGCAGGCTCAGGAACAGTTTCTTCCCATCAACTGTAACCATGCTGAACTCTGTGACCCAAAGAACTCTGTGACCCATCACTTACCACACCCCCCGACTCTCAGGGACCTTGTTGCACTACTCCTTTGTACCACTCTGACACTGCCTTGCCAAGTCTGATAATGGGAGTTTTCTGTTGTTACAGGTACGTGTCTACCTCGGGAACCTCACTGCTGCATTTCATTTGCACATGCACCTTGCACATTCAATTTGCCTCTTTGCGCGTTTATAATTGCCAGCATACTTGCATTTTTTACAGTTGTTACATACAGTACACACGTCTACCTCTGAGACCTCATTGCTGCTGTCTCTGCATCCCGGTTCCACATGCTACCTTAATCCTTCAATTTGCCTCGATTGCACATCTAGAACGCTATTTAGAATTTGCCATTTGTACCCACACAACTATTATCCCACTTGTAACATACACTATACCTAATACTTGTAAATTTTCTGCCCTCCTCTATTTGTCATAATTACACATTTAGTATTGCCATTTGTACTGCATTTGCCTTCATAGCACATCTATACATTCCACTTGTAATATACATATACTTAATACTTGTAAATTTCCTGCCCTCTTCTATTTACACTTCTGGTTAGACGCTAACTGCCTTTTGTTGTACTGTACTTGTACTTGTTCAATGACAATAAAGTTGAATCTAATCTAATATGACGGATAGCGTGATAACGCGGTCATAACCAGGTCCTCACGTGTAATAACAGCTAACATAATTTATACGGTATGGTTATGAATATGTGTACCATTACAGAGCTAATTGTGATAGGCATAATGGTTCCTGGCAGTATCCTAAAGTAAATTCAGCTATTCAAATTAAAAGTGACACAGAAAGGTTATAATTCAATTTGACATTACAATACGGCATATTCATGGATAAATATTGCTACTACACTGAACAATAATATAAATGATACATGCTAAGTTTTGGTCTCATTTTCATGAGCTAAAATAAAAGATCCCAGAAACTTTCCATCCACACATACAGTGAGGGAAAAAATTATTTGATCCCCTGTTGATTTTGTACGTCTGCCCACTGACAAAGAAATGATCAGTCTATAATTTTAATGGTAGGTTTATTTGAACAGTGAGAGACAGAATAACAACAAAAAATCCAGAAAAATGCATGTTAAAAATGTTATAAATTGATTTGCATTTTAATGAGTGAAATAAGTATTCGAACCCTCTGCAAAACATGACTTAGTACTTGGCAAAACCCTTGTTGGCAATCACAGAGGTCAGATGTTTCTTGTAGCTGGCCACCAGGTTTGCACACATCTCAGGAAGGATTTTGTCCCACTCCTCTTCGCAGATCTTCTCCAAGTCATTAATGTTTCGAGGCTGACGTTTGACAACTCGAACCTTCAGGTCCCTCCACAGATTTTCTATGGGATTAAGGTCTGGAGACTGGTTAGGCCACTCCAGGACCTTAATGTGCTTCCTCTTGCGCCACTCCTTTGTTGCCTTGGCTGTGTGTTTTGGGTCATTGTCATGCTGGAATACCCATCCACGACCCATTTTCAATGCCCTGGCTGAGGGAAGGATGTTCTCACTCAAGATTTGACGGTACATGGCCCCGTCCATCGTCCCTTTGATGCGATGAAGTTGTCCTGTCCCCTTAGCAGAAAAACAACCCCAAAGCATAATGTTTCCACCTCCATGTTTGACGGTGGGGATGGTGTTCTTGGGGTCATAGGCAGCATTCTTCCACCTCCAAACACGGTGAGTTGAGTTGATGCCAAAGAGCTCGATTTTGGTCTCATCTGACCACAACACTTTCATCCAGTTCTCTTCTGAATCATTCAGATGTTCTTTGGCAAACTTCAGACAGGCCTGTACATGTGCTTTCTTGAGCAGGGGGACCTTGCGGGCGCTGCAGGATTTCAGTCCTTCACGGCGTAGTGTGTTACCGATTGTTTTCTTGGTGACTATGGTCCCAGCTGCCTTGAGATCATTGACAAGATCCTCCTGTGTAGTTCTGGGCTGATTCCTCATCGTTCTCTTGATCATTGCAACTCCACAAGGTGAGATCTTGCATGGAGCCCCAGACCGAGGGAGATTGGCAGTCCTTTTGTGTTTCTTCCATTTGCGAATAATCGCACCAACTGTTGTCACCTTCTCACCAAGCTGCTTGGCGATGGTCTTGTAGCCCATTCCAGCCTTGTGTAGGTCTAAAATCTTGTCCCTGACATCCTTGGACAGCTCTTTGGTCTTGGCCATGGTGGAGAGTTTGGAATCTGGTTGATGGATTGCTTCTATGGACAGGTGTCTTTTATACAGGTAACAAGCTGAGATTAGGAGCACTCCCTTTAAAAGTGTGCTCCTAATCTCAGATCGTTACCTGTATAAAAGACACCTGGGAGCCAGAAATATTTCTGATTGAGAGGGGATCAAATTCTTATTTCACTCATTAAAATGCAAATCAATTTATAACATTTTTGACATGCGTTTTTGTGGATTTTTTTGTTGTTATTCTGTCTCTCACTGTTCAAATAAACCTACCATTAAAATTATAGACTGATAATTTCTTTGTCAGTGGGCAAACGTACAAAATCAGCACGGGATCAAATACTTTTTTCCCTTACTGTATCTGTATTCCCAGCCACCGGTGAAATCCATAGATCAGCAGTGATCTCACCACTAGTTCATTTTTTTAATTATTTCCTTAAAACTGTAACATAGAAAAATCATTAAAATTTTTACATGTTTTGTTCAGAACTTTGTTCAGTTTATTTACCATTAAAGTGTTTGAATGGTTTGCTTTGGGTAATTTTGTGGGTTATGACACGTGTATGTACCAGTCGTAACCATTATAAATTAACAATAGAAGTTCCAACAACATTACCTGTGTGTCATGACAGTGTTATGACCCAATTATAACAGGTTATGACACATTACGTCAGCTATCAATCACATAGTGTTAATGCTACTGAAGACTACAACAACAGATGAGACAAAGATTGACATGTAGCAGATGAATGGAATGTGTGGAGACAAAAAACATAACCTTTCATACTGCCTCATCTGTGAAATACGGTGGAGAGGGTATTATGTTGTGGGCATGTATGGCTATCAATGGAAATGGCTCAGTTGTCTTCAGTGATGTAAGTAATGGCTTACAGCTGCACCAAGATTCATTTGAAAGTGTACAGAAGCATCCTGTCTGCTCAGATACAACCTCATTAAACAAAACTCATTGGATTGTGTGTGATCATGCAGCTGGACATTGACCTCAAACCCACTACCATAGCAAGGGCCAAAGAGTCAAGGGTTCTTGAATGCTCAAGTCATGCCAGGCATGCCTTTCAAGACTAGGCTGAAGGCAAAGTTGCCCTGAGACAAGCAAGAACTGAAGATGGATACAGTTCAAGTCTGGCAAAGCATCCCCAGATGAGATACCCAGTATCTGGTTATATACAGCTCCTGAAAAAATTAAGAGACCTCTGCACCTTTTTCTTTCTTTTCCAAAAAAGTTGAAAAGGAAGGTTTTGAGTGAGGAACAGAAGGGTTAAAATTAAGAGACCACTGCAAATTGAACGCTTCTGTTCCTCACTGAATACTTTCCTTTTCAACTTTTTTGGAAAGGAAAGAAAAAGGTGCAGTGGTCTCTTAATTTTTTCCAGAACTGTATATCGCTCATGGACTTTCATTGCATGGAAAGGATATGCAACCAAATACTAAGGAACCACTTTATTACACTAAAAACTTGATTATTTACATAATGTTCATCGGTTCAAATACTTTGGTACTATAAAATGAGGAGAATATGAACAAAACCTGCTGTCGTGTCTAAAAGGTAAATCCAATATGGATGAAAATCCCCTCAAATTAGTCTGCACTTCAGTCCTATGTAGTCATTGAATCGTTTCAAATCCAAAGTGCTGGAAAACAGAGCCCAAATAACGTGTCAGTAGCCACACTGGAGTTGACTGTAAATAGAGGACAATAATTCAATAGATTTTTTAGGTTTTCCAAACTCATAATGATTGGAGTACACTGTACATGGAAATGAAAGCCACATTAATAATCAGTTTTGAAAACTGATTATTAACGCCTTACTCCCTGTAATATAGAACCCTATATACTGTGCTAGTCGACTACCGTTGACCAGAGCGTTATGGCCCAGCATTAAAGTAGTGCACTAAATAGGTAAAAGGGTGCTGTTTTGGCTATTATGTAGATAATGAGGATTTCACACTCTGCTGAACTAAATCCTTTTAAAGATGTCGTAGCTACTTTATTTCGAAAGGCCCACGTCCCATCGGAGCACAAAGGTAATTTCTCTCTTTAAACAGCCCTGATCCAGCTTGACCACCACCTCATTAGCCGGTGAAGGCAAGAGGCCCCCTGTGGGACTTCCTCAGAAAAGGGCCCTTTAACAGAACACACAGCTGACATGATGGTGGATGGTGTGTACAAGAAAGACACCCTATTCCCTTGGTAGTGCACTCACTTGGACAGACGTAGAGTGCCGCAAAGGAATCAGGGTTTTGTTTGGGACTCCGATGAGGGGCCATAGCGGTCTAGAGCCGGTGCGGGTGGGGTGACGGACTTCCACAGTGGCTGATGAGGGGCCACGGTGAGGGGCCACGGTGAGGGGCCCACACAGGCTTACACACACAGAAGACGGCTGAGGCAGACACTGAATAAACACCTCCCTCCTCCCCTGCGACCCCCACCCAGGCCTGTTTACTGAACGGATAAAGCAGACAGGATGAGCGCAGCACGGGTCAGTTGGGTGTGTGCGTAAGCCAAGGAGGTTTGGGGCCATGGAGGAAGGCGGAAAGCAACCCAGAGAGGAATGTCGATTAACACTGACTTGATGCTGTCAAGCGGACCTGTTTCGGGTCGGGTGGGCTTGACCCTATATACGTAAACCGGAAAAGTGTTTTCGGCACAATTTTAGATCAACACGGTGTTTCTTGGAGTTCTGGGTAAAACACAATTTACTATTAGGAAACAGAGGTTGACATTTGGGACGCCCCCGGTTATTCAGCACAGCGGGAGTGTCAGGGAACGAGATCAGGATGCGGCCATCATTTCCTAGCTGCGCCCTTATTTGTGAAAATAATGATGAAACGTCTCAATCGGCGGATCTGTCAAACAGACAACTCAGCTTCTGTCGGCCATTGGACGACGTCCTGTTTTAAATCAGCCTCATCTGCATAGAATGGACAATTTAGCGTTGCTCCGTAGAGAGGATTGGGAAGATGAGATGGGGTCTGGATTAGTGACGGTGCGATATATGCAGATTGCCCCCCTGCCATGTAATCGCCCCTGTCTGACGGACAGCTGGAAGCAGTGCCTCGCCCCTTCCTCCATCCCTCTTAATCAGCAAATGGACAAATAAGCTCCAATTGGTCGCTGCACCCCCTGGATTAGGCTAGATCCTGAGTCATCCTGGCCTTTCAGTGCAAATGGTGCGTAAACAGATTTCATTTGTCCAACAGAGAGAGGACTACGGTGTCGCAGCTCTTAAGGTATTGCATAGGTTCAAAACAGACAAGCGTGCAGCTTTTCAGGCTGATTGGACTGTGACATACCACGTCAGCAGATAATTAATCGTCTAACTTTCAGCCTAGCTTCAGGAGTGAAATAGGATGTATTGTTTGTGATAATAGAAATTATCACATAATCCTGTGGACCACCATGAAAGCACAGAGTTTCTCATTTTATATATTGAACATTTTAGTAACCAATCATTTATTCGAAACTCGTGCTTTGATACATCTTACAGATAAACTTAAAGACAGACTACATATTTTCTCTGAAGTACATCTGGCCACAACTGAATTCTTCAGAAAACAAAGACATTTCAACTACCCTGAACCAATACCAGTATTGCCTTGAGAATAAAATTGAATTCCATTTGCTGGCCATGGCTTCAAAGACTCCTTTAAGCCCAAAGCAAAATATGAAATACGAGAATCAGACACATACAAGAAGAAACAATAGAGGAACTAGATGGCCTAATAATAATAAAGTGTCTTTTGCTGATGCGCGTTTTACACAGCCGTTTTTTTGCAGCTGCTGCACCTTTAGCCAACAGAAGTAGGACGTGCCTGCTGAGCTGAATCCACTGTAGTTCAACAGTAATGAATCCCCCGGAGCTGTCTTTCTTTCAATGCGTCCCAAACGACACTCCTTTTACAGGGCGTTGCTTCTGACCAGGCACTGCAGTGCACTTCAAAGAATGCCAAGGAATGGGGTGGAGGCATTTGGAACACGCCCTGTCACTGAGGGCGGCACTACTTCCGTAGCGTTCCGTCTGTCTCTCAGTGTCTGTCTGTCAGTGTCTGTCTGTCAGTTGATCCCTGAGGTTGTTTTTACAGGTAGGAGAGAAGGCCTGTCGTTAGTCCTACAGATACGTTAGGGGGGTTGAATTCTCATCTCAGTTTGGAGGGATTCTCTCTCTTTTCCCTCCCTTCATCCTCTCGCGCTCCTTCCCCTCTCCCTTCTCCTTTCTTTTTTTTACTTCCCACACCTCCTCCTTCTTAACTTCTCCCTCCCTCTCATACCTCTCCACCTCCCACTGCCTCATCACCCTCTTTCCATTTCTCCTCATCTCCTCCTCAAGTCTCCCACTCCTCCCCTCCGAGAGGCTGTGCCTCTGCTTTGTGCTGCTGTTCAGGGTCAGTGGCATCACGACGGGAGCCTGTCTCAGTCGGAGAGGGTTTCTGGCGGCTAGAGATGTTATTGGTTTCCACTAACCTTTTTAGACATTTTGTTTATACTCCGAATGGCAGCCTTTTCCCTACATATGGGCCTTGATCAAAAGTAGTGCACTATGTAGGGAAAAAGGCATCATTGGGCGCTCCTAAGCCATGACTACGGAAAGCCCTGAGAAGACTGTTCTCTCGGTGGCTCCTCAAACACCCTAATTGAATGGTGACTAAGGAAACTCCCATAACCTCGAGGCTAATTAATTTATGCAGTTAAAAAAAACTATGCGGTCGGGTCTGCCATATAACTTGCTGCTGTTACAACTTTCTGTCCAGAGGGCTGACTTAGCCTACTGCTCCAAATTTCTCCAAACAGTGGGTGGCCATTATTCAGTTTTGATATAGAGCAAGACACATTTGCCAGCAGAGGAATTATTTCAGCAACTTAAGAGTTTGTGGCTTATGCTCTTAAATGAAGTACTTCCTACTGTGAATGTAAAAGTTTGGTTCTTTCAAGCTAGGCTGTGCTAACTGTTGGCTGGGTGCTGATCTTTAGAGCAAACCTGTGGGGGAGTATTAGCAGTTAGCTACTAAAACCACTGATCCCTGGTCTGATGCTCTCTTGGCTATGGTGGAGACCTTGGTTCAATTGCTACTTGAAATCCATTTAAATACTTTAGTTGGGCTTGACTGAGCTTGCGTGTCACTCTGGAATCACACAGACACATATGCTCTCTCACTCACACACACACACCCACTACCCATTTTACACACACACACACACACACACACACACACTACCCATTTTACACACACACACTCACACACACACATACACTTAAATACACAGCAGAGATGACAGCCTTGTTGCATCCTGCCTCAGGTGGTTCTACAGAGACCAAAAGACACTGGCCACATGACCATGGCAGGACGCGGTGTGTGGAGGACCACACAGCCTGCTTCCAGCTGTACCATGGAAGAGAAAGTTCTGGCAGCAGCATTCTCCTCTATAAACACAGGGAGCACTTCCTCCGGTCCAAAGAAAACTGCCTCTGTGAAGAATCTGAAACGGCGATGGCCACTAGCCCCAAACAGAGAACCCGAGAGCAAACCTAGAAATCTTCCCCACCATCTGCATTTCACGACAGAACACAATAGTCTATTAGGCTTTTTGAAAAGTGAAACCAATTGTGGTGTGAAGGTGTCCCCCATCTGCTTCGTTAGTGTCGCGGCAACGCCCCTGCACGGGGCCTGGCATGGTCTGCAACCTCGAAGTGGCTGCCAGAAAGGCCCGCCACCCACTCAGCTCAAACTCATCAGTACCCTGTCAACGAAGGGATAAGAACGCCCCCAGTGAGCAGGTCGGGGGAAGAGCCAGAACAGAAGCCGCCCGGAAAACATGTGCTAAGGGAGACGTTATATGAAGTTGGAGGTTGTGGCAACCACAGAGGGAGAGGGCTTCCCTGAATCCACGCTGCCCTCACAGCTGCTTGGCCCCAGCTAGTCTGGAACCTCGGAGCGAGAAAGACAACCAGGGGAAGAAGGGTTGAGGGGCCGTCGAAACGTTGACCGCCGGAACCCACAGAAGACGCCATCTCCCCGTCATAACGTTTTTTTTTCTGTTGTTGATAACTCCCCTCCTCCCCGTCCACATATCTTTTCTTTAGTAAAACTCCCACCAAGGCCCTAAACACATGCTCAGTACCTCTTCCAGAGGCGGAGCTTTAATATGAGCATTGAAGTGATAAACACAGCATTGAAGTGATAAACTTCTGCATTTGTCTTATGATTCCATAATGCATTTTTAAGACCAATCGGTGACCGCAGGGACGTAACGTCCGAATTTGCCAGCTAGTTAGATGAAAGTGACAACAGGGCGACTGGAGAGGCAACAGCAAGACAACCTCCAAAAAGGGAATGGTTTTGCAGGGTGGTGGCTGCAGACAATTGCATAGAAGGGCATCAACCCAGCAGCAGGACATAGAAGGGCATCAACCCAGCAGCAGGACTGGTATCTGCTCCTTTGTGCGAGGAGGAACAGGAGGAGCACTGCCAGAGCCCTGCAAAATGACCTCCAGCGGGCTACTGGTGTACATGTTTCTGACCAAACTGTCAGACGTTATGCATCGGTGCATTCGATGCTGCCAAGTAGCGCCACATACTGTCCAGGAGCTCACTTATGCCCTGATCCAGGTCTGGGTGGAGATCCGGACACCATCGGCCATCTCATGAGGAGCATGCCCAGACGTTGTCAGGAGTGCTTACAGGCATGTGAGGGCCATACACACTACTGAGTCACATTGTCAGTTGCCGTGATGAAATTCACACGTTGGAACAGCCTATGATTTCAATTGTCTATTTAGATTTTCAGTGTGAGTTTGAATCCAGCCCTCAATTGGTTGGTGATTTTGGTTTCTAGTGACTGTTGTTACATCATTTTGTTCTCAATGAATTACACAATGTATAGTAAAGATTTTGATATTTAATATATTTCATTCATCGAAACCTGATGTTTGATTTGAGTGTTCCCTTCATTTTTTTGAGCAGTGTATTTTCTAAAGCCCTTTTTACGTCCACACTTGTCAAAATCTACTTTTAAAGATTCCTACCTTGAAAACCCAAAGAGCAAGCAGCAACAAGAATTGATGCACAGTGGCTAGGAAAAACTCCCTAGTAGGGGCAAAAACTTAGGAAGAAGCCAAGTGAGGAACCAGACTCTGAGGGGTGGCTAGTCCTCTTCGTGCTGTGCTAGGTGAAGATTATAGGAGTACATGACCTTTTGGGCCACATCAATATTTTTGCATGATCAGAAGACTGGCAGGTCAATAAATGCATGTGGCCTGTGACCAGAGTCCTTCAACAGAATCCAAGTCAGCTGTGTAGCAAGATGGACAAGGACAGCAACAATCAACCAAGTAGGCTGTGTGCAGTGACAGCAGGAATCATCAGGCAGCAACTAGATCTGCAACACAACCAGGAGGACTTTGGACAGGGACAGCTATGAGTCATCAGGCCAGGTAGTCCTGAGGTGTGGTCCAAGGACTCATGTCCTTCTAAGGTCAAATAGAACACCAGGAAAATTAGAGAGAACATTTTTTGTTTGTGTTGGTTAATGAATGTGGTTTCTAGCTTTTTTTGCTATCTAAATGTTGATAGAGAAATATTGGCACATACTAAGATACAAAACACTGAATCATTGGTTAATTTCAGGGTTAGGATGAAGGTTAAGGGGAAGGTTACAAAGACAAAAACATTTTTCTATGCCTTTGGTCTCCACCCCAATCTGCTCCCTGGGAGCCCTTAAATATCTTCCCAGCAGAGGTCCCAACAGGTGGCTGGTGTGTAGGGGCAGGTTTGGCCCTGCTAGTTATCCCCTAGTAATTCCGGAACCAACCGGCATTCTCTTTTGGGGGCATTGGTGCAACGCTGATCCATGGGTTGTAGGAGTGTTTGCACCACAGCGATCTCCCATTTTCACTAGCCTGTTTTGATACCTGGGCTCTTGTGGGGCAGTCCGCGACACTAACCATTACGCTATTTAACACTAGGTAGTCACTCAGGCAGTCAGTCACTCAGTCACTCAGTGTGTCACTCAGTAAGAGACGTTCGCTCTTGTTAGCCAGCTATGCTTACACAGTCCGGCGTAAATGTTGATTTTGAACGTAGCACTGCTGAAATGTACTGAAAGTAATAGTGTTTTCAAAAATACTTGCATATTCATGGAATTCCTGCCATGATGCATTGGTATTCACCAGCGGCTTAGCGCTGTGCAATAAACACTGGTAAATAAGTATAGTTTCTCTGTATGAAGATGAAAAGAAAAGTCGGTGCTCTCTCATATCATAACATGCTTGAGGACAACTACATAGATCACTACACTGTGTAAGTATAGTTTCTCTATATGCAGACAACATACTATGTAACTGAACCTAAAGCCAGTATCACAGTCATACTTGACTTGGTCAATTTACTTGTCACCTTCTTAGGATATTGAATCAATTGGAATAGGACTGAGTTGATGCCCATCGCATGTCCATCTTGGTCAAAACATCTCTCATTGAAAATGTCCCCAGACAAATTCTACTGCTTGGGAACAATAATGATGAGACAATATTCAAAGGGAACTTCCATCCTCTGATGGCCAAATTCAAAGCAAAGCAAATTTGCTGAACCCCACCAATATACAGTGGATATAAAAAGTCTACACACCCCTGTTAAAATGCCAGGTTCTTGTGATGTAAAATAATAAGACAAAGATAAATCATGTCAAAACTTTTTCCACCTTTAATGTGACCTATAACGTGAACAATTCAATTGAAAAACAAACTGAAATCTTTGAGGGGGAAAAATAAAAAATAAATAACTCACAATAATCTGGTTGCATAAGTGTGCACACCCTTAAACTAATACTTTGTTGAAGCACCTTTTGATTTTATTACAGCAGTCAGTCTCTTTGGGTAGGAGTCTATTAGCGTGGCACATCTTGACGTGACAATATTTGCCCACTCTTCTTTGTAAAAGCACTCCAAATCTGTCAGATTGCGAGGACATCTCCTGTGCACAGCCCTCTTCAGATCACCCCACAGATGTTCAATTGGATTCAGGTCTGGGCTCTGGCTGGGCCATTCCAAAACGTTAATCTTCTTCTGGTGAAGCCATGCTTTTGTGGATTTGGATGTGTGCTTTGGGTCTTTGTCGTGCTGAAAGGTGAACTTCCTCTTCATCTTCAGCTTTCTAACGGACACCTGAAGGTTTTGTGCCAAAATTGCCTGGTATTTGGAACTGGTCATAATTCCCTCCACCCTGACTAAGGCCCCAGTTCCAGCTGAAGAAAAACAGCCCCAAAGCATGATGCTGCCACCACCATGCTTCACTGTGGGTATGGTGTTCTTTGGGTGATGTGCAGTGTTGTTTTTGCGCCAAACATACTTTTTGGACTTATGGCCAAAAAGTTCAACCTTGGTTTCATCAGACCATACCACATTTTCCCACGTGCTTTTGGGGGACTTGATGTTTGTTTTTGCAAACTTCAGCTGGGCTTCGATGTTTTTCTTTGTAAGAAAAGGCTTCCGTCTTGCCACCCTACCCCATAGCCCATTCATATGAAGAATACGGGAGATTGTTGTCACATATAGCACACAGCCAGTACTTGCCAGAAATTCCTGCAGTTCCTTTAATGTTGCTGTGGGCCTCTTGGAAGCCTCCCTGACCAGTTTTCTTCTCGTCTTTTCATCAATTTTGGAGGGACGTCCAGTTCTTGGTAATGTCTATGTTGTGCCATATTTTCTCCACTTGATGATGACTGTCTTCACTGTGTTCCATGGTATATCTAATGCTTTGGAAATTCTTTTGTACCCTTCTCCTGACTGATATCTTTCAACAATGAGATCCCTCTGATGCTTTGGAAGCTCTCTGTGGACCATGGCTTTTGCTCTGAGATGCAACTAAGTAAATGTCAGGAAAATCCTACTAGAACAGCTGAACTTTATTTGTGATTAATCAGAGTCACTTGAAATGATGGCAGGTGTGTAATGACTTCTATTTAACATGAGTTTGAATGTGATTGGGTAATTCTGAACGCAACCACATCCCCAGTTATAAGAGGGTGTGCACAATTATGCAACCAGGTTATTGTAAAGGTTTTATTTTTCATTTTTCCCCCTCGAAGATTTCAGTTTGTTTTTCAATTGAATTGTTCACATTATAGATCACAATAAAAGTGGAAAAAGTACATCGTTAGCATAGTAGGATAGTACATCGTTGGCTTGGGATGGAACATTAGGATGGTCACCCCTTGTCAGTCTGGAGAAAGCAGCTTATAATCATAAACCCATTATACATAGCATATTCCCTGTCTGGAAATTAAGGCAGATTTGTCCTTAGACTGATGTTATTTCTGCCCCTGGTAGTAAGAAATAACTATTTCGCCCCTTCTAACCTTGATAAGGCTTTTGAGCAATGGAGACACCTGGGGATTTATAATTTAAGGGATTTATATGCATAAACTCATACATTAGTCTCTTTTGCCAATGACCTTCCCAGAAATAACTTTTTCAGACACCTACAGATTTAAGACTGTTAAAAAAATTCACTTATGTGGAAAGGTATGTAAAGATACACCCTCGTGATATTTTTTTTTTTACATATTTGGACATATCACTTCAACAGTATTAACAGATAAAGGTAACCTAATTTAACACATGACGCTCAAAGGTTCTACTTTCCAAACATGTACAGTTCTCAAAAGTTTTTTATACCTTTGGAGAACTGGTAATATATATACCATTTGTGAAGAGAACATGAGTGAGCAGGCAAAACATGTCTTTTATTTCTTATGGGATTCACGTTCAACTGTAGGTTATAACAGAATGGCACAATCATAAAACAAAACATGACAACAAAGAAAAAATGAACTGACCCCTGTTCAAAAGTCTGCATACCCTTAGTTCTTAACATTGTGTTTTGCCCCCTTTAGCATCAATGACAGTGTGCAGTCTTTTGTAATAGTCGTCTATGAGGCCCCGAATTCTTGCAGGTGGTGTAGCTGCCCATTTGTCTTGGCAAAATGCCTCCAGGTCATGCAAAGTCTTTCTTTGTCATCTTGCATGAACCACATGTTTGAGATCTCCCCAGAGTGGCTCAATGATATTAAGGAGACTGTGTGGAGGAGACTGTGATGGCCACAGAACCTTCACCTTTTTCTGCTGTAACCACTGGAGGGTCAACTTGGTCTTGTGCTTAGAGTCATTGTCGTCATTTTTACAAGATTCCCTGTGCCTTTAGAGCTCACACACCCCCAAAACATCAATGAGTCACCACCATGCTTCACAGTAGGGATGGTATTCTGTTCACTATAGGCCTTGTTGACCCCTCTCCAAACATAGCGCTCATGATTGTGGTCATAAAGCTCTATTTTGGTCTCTTCACTCCAAATTACAGTGTGCCAGAAGCTGTGAGACGTGTCAAGTTGTTGTCGGGCATATTGTAACCAGGCCCTTTTGTGGCATTGGCACAGTAAAGGCTTCTTTCTGGCAACTCAACCATTTTTGTTCAAGTATCGTCGTATTGTGCTCCTTGAAACAACCACACCGTCTTTTTCCAGAGCAGCCTGTATTTCTCCTGAGGTTACCTGTGGATTTTTCTTTGTATCCCCAACAATTCTTCTGGCAGTTTTGGCTGAAATCTTTCTTGGTCTACCTGACCTTGGCTTGGTATCAAGAGATGCCCGAATTTTCCACTTCTTAATAAGTGATTGAAAAGTACTGACTGGAATTTGCAAGGTTTGGATATCTTTTTATATCCTTTTCCATCTTTATAAAGTTCCTTTACCTTGTTACGCAGGCCTTTTGACAGTTCTTTTCTGCTCCCCATGGCTCAGTATCTAGCCTGCTCAGGGCATCCACGTGAGAGCTAACAAACTCATTGACAATTTATACACAGACACTAATTGCAATTTAAAAAGCCACAGGTGTGGGAAATTCACCTTTAATTGCCATTTTCACCTGTGTGTGTCACCTTGCGTGTCTGTAACAAGGCCAAACATTCAAGGGTATGTAAACTTTTGATCAGGGCCATTTGGGTGATTTCTGTTATCATTATGATTTAAAAAGGAGCCCAACAACTATGTGATAATAAATGGCTTCATATGATCACTATCCTTAAATAAGACAGTTTTTTGCATGATCAGTCATATTTTCAAAATCAATGCCAAAATTTCATAATTTCTGCCAGGGTATGCAAACATATGAGCACAACTGTATTCATAAAACAGAATTGCACTTTTAATGAGCTGAAAAAATAATTTATGTACACACCTAGTTTCAAAAGCTGGTATTGCCACCTTTGGCTGAAATAACTTCATGTAGCCATTTCTTGTAACTGTCTATCAGTCTTTTATATCAACTGGAGGGTATTTTTGTCCACTCCTCTCTTCAGTATTGCTTCAACTGTCATGTTCAAAGGCTTTCTTGCATCTATGGATGCAAGCCTGTTATCCCGGCTTTTTGAAGACTGACAATAGCAAAAGTCTAAAAGATTAAAATAGCTGCCAAATTAACACTGCTTTGGTGTTCAGTTCACATACTAACTCCAATGGAAAAGTAGGCAGCCATTTTACCTCTGCAAGTGGAACATAACAGTCACTCACAAATGATTAGTGCATAGTGGATGTGATAGGAATTAGTCTGGAAAGATTTCAACCAAATCTAAAGTCAACCTCAGCATTTCACATGTACAAGATTCACACTTTAACCCACTGTTAAAGCTATTATGCATACATTATTTTCTCTTCAACACACAAGAGCTGATTTGGTGGGGAATGTAAGGTAGTGCTGCAGGTGGGTAGAAACACTAAGGTAACACAGGTAATACACCAGGCCTCCAGGTAATACTGCCGTGACAGATTCATTTACCACAGGCAGCAGAGAAAGGAAAAGTGCACAATGTGTTTTCTCCAGCTACCCCAGGACATCACGGCATTTTGGGAGGAACCTCCCCATTAAAAGACAGTCTCTTAGAGTTACCGAGGCTGATTTGTTTTCCTGAACATTCAAATGTATGTGCTTTTTTGTCAGGGAATATTGTGCACTTGGTGTTAGCTCCAAAGAGATGAAAAGAGAAGTCGGTGCTCTCTCTTAATGACCACAACCTTGAACACTAACATGACACTCCTTACTAAAACACTTAAAAGAACAAAGAGAAACAAAAATGCTGTATTTGCCTTTTTACCAGAACCACATCATAACATGCTTGAGGACAGTTACATAGATTACTACTCTGTGTAGGTGTGTGTTTTCATGTTTGGGCCATCGTTGCGCACACAATCATAGGTCCCACCGTAAACATATCATAGCCCAACACAAACCCAGACCTCAGACAAACAATCCCAAATCTCCTGGTGCCAACATAACTACTCTCAAACTGCAAAGATAATAAGAGGGGCTTTTCATTATGAGAAGAGTCTCATCTGGAGTGTAGTAAAAACGTATTATTAAATTCCATTCTGACATTATTTGCACCTTTTCATTTCACCTCCCAAACTGGCACTTATAAAGTGATAAATAACTGTTATTCTGTGATCAGTATTACCACAAATATCACAGTCAGTATCCCAAAAGGTACCTATTTCCTTTTTGCACACTACTTTTGATCAGGGCCTACAATGCGCCCGTAATGCAAATGACTGCACCATGTAAAGAACAGTACACCATTTGGGACACAACAACCATGATTTGGAGAAACTAAGTTGGTCACAGCGAGCTCATCTGCAATTTGTCAGAAATTCATCCACTGTTTTTCCCCCTCAACCTGGCCTGCCATGAATATAATTTTGTATTTACTCCTTCTCATTCATTAATGTTATTTGTACCACTGTGAATATATTGTTATTTTTCTTTTTGCATTTTGTCATTTTAATTGTACCAGCTTTTTTCCCAGGTCCCGTAAAGTTTGCAGTTTACTGTTACTCTACACCTGTTGTTAACCAAGCTTGTGACAAATTAAATTTCATTTGATTTTAATTTGATGTTAGTCACATTCTTGGCAGCCATTCAACAGCAGACAGCTGCCTTGCTACATGTACTGCAGAACAGACTGGAACCTGCCCAGACCACCATATCAATACCATTCCAAATAGAAACCTATTCTCAACTATACTACACCACTCTTGGCCAGGGACCAACTGGTGCAAAACTTGTAAAGATTTACTTCAAACGTCTATGGACAGTGACACTTTTTTTTTTTACTTATTTGTCTCCATTTTCCAACACTCCATTTTTGATGATCTTTGAACAATTGTACGTCAATGAAGATTTCTCTCCTGCTTTGAGTGTAATGTCAAGCAAAAAAAAAAAAACAGTTGAGACACAACCTTTCAAAATTGAAAGATTTCTAAGTGCTCAGGCAATTTACTTATACATAGCCTAGTTATTCCTCTGACAAGTTTCCACTATGCACAATTGCACAATGGATTAGAAACAGGGCAAACCTCAAACCCAAAGGCCCCTAGGGACCACATTACATTTTTCTGCCTAGCATATAAGAAGTTAAGCGTTAAATTGCAGCAATTTTCCTCTTAGAGAGTTAACTATCCCTGGTTAAACCCAAAATCCAATGCTGTTCTATGGGTCTTAGATGATGCTGGTGGCAATCCATCGAAATACATCTCCTTCACAAGGCACTGTCAGCACACCAAATGGCAACATATTCTCTATGAAGTGCATTATTTTTGACCAGAGCCCTATTGACCCCGGTGAAAAGTTGTACTCTGGTCAAAAGTAGTGTTCTCCATAGGTAATAAGGTTCCATTTGGGACAGAGACATTAAACTGTGTGGAGCGAATCCCACTGTTTACAGATTGGGTACAGATGGTGGCATCATGCCCTGAGGTGGGTTGCTGGTTGCACACACTTTACGCTCCACTGACAACACTACAGAGCATGCGGCTGTTGTCATAAGATAACAGAGGAATGGTTTCACTAGTCTTGGCACGCTCCTGTTCGACTTCGAGGGAGGTCTAACTTCAGAGTGCAGCTTGTTTATTGGTGTGTCCATGTTTGTCTGTTTGTTCATCGTCCGCTGTGAACGCGTGCGTTTTGGTTTCCGTGGTTGACATGAAGACGTAAACTACTGTAAATGCAAATGCGACATGGCGCCATTGGCAGGGATCGTGGAAAGGAGACCGGAAACACCAGTGCCGTCAAGGTACATATGGTAATTCTGTATCAAATGTCCCCTCTAAACATTGGCACGAGTCAGCCAACGAGGGCCTATTTCATCTGTAGCTGAAATGTCAAGGTAGCTCACACTAAAAAAAGGATATACTTCCAGGGACTGTCCAAGTGAAGGACTGCACGGGTTTATTTGGTTACACTTCAACAGACTAACGTCTAATACCCTCAGAAACCATGGCCCAAATAGCACGTTTCCTACATAGTTTGCTGCTTACTTCGTTCACCAAGGGCTGGTCAAACTAGCACAGCATATAGGGAGTAGGGTGCCATTTGGAGAATAACCTGAGCCTATTTCATTTCCATTTCCCATTGCACCAGCAGTGTGGTTGTGTGATTAGGGAGAGGAGGTGGGCCCGAAGCCAACCAGTCCACAGCAGACAATGTGAACTCCTCTGAAATACGGTAGGCAAGAGATGTGCCAAAGTAGCTATACTGAGCATACAGTACAACTTAAATAGCACCATATATTTCCATAGAGCACACTGCCTTTGACCGGACACCGACGGGCTCTGGTCAAAAGTAGTGCACTAGACAGGGTATAGGGTGCTATTTGGGATGCACAGCACATGTTTATCCAAGGTTTACTGGAGGATGTCGAATTCAATTCAACGTTACTTCAGTAGAAAACGGTTTTGGTCATGTGGGCGGGAGCGTGAACCTGGATTCTCCTAAGAGAAGTGTTTTTAAGTAGACTGCTTCAGTATTTGGGTGTGAGTAATACACACAAAATCCCATCAACTAGTTAGCGCTAATTTAGTTTTTCTGGGGCTTTTACCTTGTATACTCTGTCAACATCATTAGGACATAAGCAATGGGAAACTGCTTTCGGCCAAGAAAAACACTGCAGACGCCAGCAACACCATTTATCTGGACACACTGGGACACAGCTTGGAATGTGATCAGGGCAGAGAAAACTCGGCAGCAACCCAAATGCTTCATATCATGTGTAGCTTGATATGGACTTGATAACTTTCCCATTTACGGAGCCAGGTGGGAATATGCAGGAAAGTCAGTACATCTTTATTGTGGTTCCTTGAAAACCTGTGAATTCAGAGACATTTAATTTGAATTTAGAATTGTGCAAATATATTAAGTACTGGCACTGACAGTTTGTTAACCTGGATAATTCCTTTACATAACACTGCATTTATTATACATTGTGAAGATGAATGAAACTGGGAAAAAATGGAGGGAGACTACACCAAAACCGTTTCCTCTAGCAGTTCTCAGTTAACTCTTATCCTTCCTTTTTTCTCAGAACAGAAACCCGTATTTACTGAGCCACTCTACGACAAATTCTGAATTGATTTCTCTCCCTGACTTCTCTGCCCAGTCACAGAATGTAAAACCATTATTTTTCTGTGAGCTTGCACTAATGGATAAGACAATATTTGTCTGGGCAAGGGTTCACACTCATTTGCATTTATGCACTGTGAATCTCTTTTGACCAAATGCTTACGTTATATTCCTTCTGAAAAAAAACATGGGGTCTCTGGCTTTTTAGTGCAGCTTCTCCACAGGCATCAAATGTATGTTTTAAAAATGGCAATCATCAAAACATTTAACATTCACAGATTTCAGGTTCTGCTGAACTTGGCACTTGCAACGCCAAGTTTGTGGGTTGAATTCCCATGGGATGGCCAGTATAAAAAAAAACTAGGAAAATGTATGCACTCACTACTCTTACTCACTCTGGATAAGAGTGTCTGCTAAATGAATTGTAATGACTTGCTCAGTCAGTTTAAAAACTCAAGGTATCTGAAGATAAAAATCTAAATGTCACTGCCATG
This sequence comes from Esox masquinongy, assembly GCA_016801175.1. Taxonomy (NCBI): domain Eukaryota; kingdom Metazoa; phylum Chordata; class Actinopteri; order Esociformes; family Esocidae; genus Esox; species Esox masquinongy. The sequence goes on from JACXGI010000831.1 coordinate 91,678, forward strand.
CAGGTGCGCTCGTCAGACGGAAGCCAAATGTTGTTGTAGACAAGTGGACCAGGTGTTGTTTGTTTCATGCAACATTAGTTTGATGGAATAGAATATCTTGTGGCGAAAGACTCTTTACTCCATGACCTTATCCCAATTCACCACAGAAAAAGCAAAGTACTCTCTGAAACTGTGGATTTCCCCATCTGCCAAAACAAGTCAAATTTTTTTACTTTTAAAAAACCGTCAACATGTTTAACTTGTAAGGGGATAAAACTCTTGCCTAAACCTCATCTTGCATGTGATTTGATTCAGCTACTTGTAGTGTATAAATAGTGTGTAAAATACATACATGTATGAGGGATCGTTGCCATAAAAATCACTTCAGATGCAAACTGCATCTGTCATGACGGAATTATTGACTTTTTTACTGTAAGTCAATGCCTGGCATTAACTAAACATGAAAACTGCAGATTAAGGTTGTAGCTGTTGCTAGCCAAGACTCCATTCATGTTCTCCTGATGCAAATGAATTACTGGCTTGAAAGGTTGACTTATACATGTCAAAAAGGTGGATTTGCTGGGGGTTTTTATTCGGTTTTCGATGATATTGGAAATGCCAAATATTTGTAAAACATGTATTAATCTGTTTGATGTTATATTTTGTATTTATTAAAAAAATGTCAAACTCATAGTTACTTTTAATGGAAAAGATGCTTCTTCATGCGTGGATCTCTTTGTGTTTGTTTGTGTGTGTGTTTGTGTGTGTACTGGTATGTTGTTGTTCATCTGTTTCTACCTCCAGTCAGTTGCTCAAATCCTGTAAGTTCATTAATGGAAAATTCAGAAAGAAAATCATTTTTCAGCTGAGACTATTGAAAGTAGCGACCTGCTAGCCACATATTTAAAAAAAAGCTAAGAGAAAAACATCTCTGGAAAAAATGTGTCAAATCTGAGCCTGTAACTCTGGAAAACACATTCACACAAAGAGGAAAAGTCACTATGGGTAGTGACTATATCCCTTCCATGTGCACTCTCTTCGGAGGGAGCCTGCTGTCAAGTTCTAGAATCTCCCAGAATCTTAGGTTGTTTGGATGGTCCTCTCTGTTCCCTGTTCTGAGGCCACCCTGGTGTGTCTATATGGTTGAATACAGTGTTTGTTATTATGTTGCCCTGTATGTTTGGCTACGAATACCAGAATATGGGAGCTTCTCATAAAAGTAAAACATCATACTCATCTGGCATTGTCTCAGATAGTATATGGGTAAAGAACCAGATGCGTAGATAACCAGCCATGTAAATATAGTATTTAGAAGTGATGAGATAATCTAAGAATGTTCATTATTATTAATTAATATTTTATTTGTTTTGTTTTATATCTCTGAACCTGACTGATTATAACTACTATTTTGATTTTTCATCTGCTTATGAATACCACGATTACAATGGTTGAGTCCAACTTCAGTCACTTTTCATTCAAATTTTAATTCCATTGTTTCCTTACTGAATCAAATTGTAACATGTTAGGTTCTGTTTTGTTCCGTTTTGTTTTTGCTGTTGTCCTTGAATGTAGCCTGTCCTTCTGTATTATAGCTTTCACCTGTGTCTTGTTTGCCCCCTCGTTGTGTCCCTTTTCAAGTTCCTCCTGCCCCAGTGTGTTTTGTCAGTCATTGTTGCTTGTTATGGTCGTCATGTTGTGACAAGCCTTTTTTTGGAAATAAATACTATTTGTTCCACCACCTCTGTGCCTGTGTCCTGCCACCTCCTTGGATAGTGACATAATAATGTTAAGTGAACCTGAATTAAGTGAAATAAAATGGAACTGACCCCAATCAATGTATAAAATAAACATCTAAATTAGATAGTCATTGTGTTAGTGTCATATTAAAAGAAGCAAACAGCCTGATAGTACAGCTTTGTACCAGTAACTGAAAGGGTGCTAGGTAACCAGTGCAAACAGTGTGAAACATATTTTTTGTTGTGCCCTTGCTCAAGACACTTACCCCAAAATCCTTCTGTAAGTTGCTCTGGATAAAAGTGATGCCTTAATTAATGTAATTTAGGATGATGGGATATGTAATTAAATAAAACAACTTTGTGGTTTTCAGGGCAGCCACACACAGACACAAGCTTGTTACACTGTCATGTGAAAAAAGTACAAGAAGTGGAAAGTTGTTCGGATGTACTTGATCACATGGATATTTAAATTCCAACCACATTTTTTTTAAAGGCCACCCAATTCAACATATCACACAATAGAATTGTAACGTTGAAACCATTTATGCTATTAAAATAAACAGAAATGCAATAACCTTATTGAAAATAGTTAGTACACTACTAGATTCACCATCACACAAAATGTGTAAAATTAGAATCAGGTGTACCAAAACAAAAAAATAAGTAGAGCGTAAATTGGGAGGGTCGTGCCTTCCCTAAATATTAGACACCTGGTCTGGTTTGGTATTAACCATATTGGTGAGCAGTTACACATCATGTCAAGACCAAAAAAAACTATCCGAGGCCTCAGAAGAAAGATTACTTATGCCCATTTATGACCCCTTACCCTACCATGTTTGACATAATCTACAGAAAATCCAGACCATTGACAATCTACACAGGAGCTGAATTAAAGGTTCTCGTAGATGTCTCTAAAAACCACAGGGTAATCTCAAGGATCTGAATTAAAGGTGCTCATAGACGTCTCTAAGAACCGCAGGGTAACCTCAGGGTAACCTCAAGGTAACCTCAGGGTTCCGCAGGGTAACCTCAGGGTTCCGCAGGGTAACCTCAGGGTTCCGCAGGGTAACCTCAAGGTAACCTCAGGGCAACCTCAGGGTTCCGCAGGGTAACCTCAGGGTAACCGCCGGGTAACCTCAGGGTAACCTCCAGCGTAACCTCAGGGCAACCTCAGGGCAACCTCAGGGGATCAACAGGTCTCTCTTGCAACAATCAATATCAGTGCATGGGTCACTCTCAGAAAGAGACAAACTTGGCCTACATGGGAGATCAGGAAGGAAAAAGCCTCAGCTCTCAATAAAGAATTTGTTCCAGGTTTCCTTTACCTGTCAATATTGTTGAAGTGAACATTACATACAGAGCCTCTCAAAAATATTAATTCCCTTGGACTTTACAACATTTTATTGTCTGACAACATGAAATTATAACGGATTTAATTAGGAGTTTTGCCACTGATCAACATCCAAAAAGTCTATAATGCTGAAGTGATAAATAAAATCTGCCAGTTGTTCTAAATTAACATGAAATATAAAACATAAAATAATTGATTGCATACGTATTCACCCCATTTACTATGACACACCTGAATGAGCTGTGATGCAACCAATTGTTGTTAAATGTAATTACAGTAGTTGAATGAATTGTTTCACATGATTTAATGTTTAATATACTTGTCTCTGGGAGGTCCCATATTAAGTTAATAAAATTTCTTACAAAAACTATGGCATGAACATGAAGGAACATTCAAACAAAACACATCAAAACTCAGCTTGAGTTTGCCAGAAGGCATGTGGGAGACTCTGAGGCCAAGTGGAAGAGGATTCTATGGTCTGATGTGACAAAAATAGAGCTTTTTTAAGCAAATATCTGGTGCAAGCCTAACACCGCACATTATCCTGAGAACACCGTCTCTACCATGAAGCATGGGGTTGCCAGCATCATGCTATGGGAATTATTCTCAGCATCAGGGACTGAATGACTAGTAAGGATTGAGGGAAGGATGAACGGAACAAAATACATAGAGGTCCTTGAAGAAAACCTGATCCAGAACACACAGGGCCTCAGACTGGAGGTATCATCTGAAGGTTTTTTTTACATCGATATTATGGAATTAATATGTCGATCAGTTTTATCAGTTTAAATCCTTTCAGACTTCATGTTTTAATGCAATACATTGTGAAAAAGCCCAAGGTGCATTGTATCCATATGTGCAAATATGTAACAAAATAATACCACTTTCCAAGGGGGGTACTTTTTCCACGTGACTGTATGTAGAATGCAGTTAATCCATATTTGCAACACTACACACACAAACAACAGAATTGCTATCGAAGGATGGAAATGTACAAACAAAATCTGTAGCCCTTAAACCAAAATGTAACACTTAACCCTTAGTAACTCTAACCAAACCCTTACCACTAAACCTATCCCTTAATACCTACACTTTACCCTAACACTAATTCTAACCCTAAACCTAAGTTTAAAAAGTCATATTTTTCATGTGTGGACTGGCCAAAGGCTCCTCACTTTCCCAAAATGTCCCTGCTTTAGTCAATTGTGTACACACATGGTAACATACACACACATTACATGACAATCCTTTAATTATATAATGATTTGATTGGCTTTAATCGACAATATCTTTGGGTGGTCTAGTCTCTGTGACTCACTGCAGCATAATTATCATGTACATCCCAAACCACACCCTACTCCTATTTAGGGAATAGTGAGCCATTTGGGATGCAGGATAATCACCCAGAACAGAGACCTGGAATGTGATTCACTCCAATTAGTATTCCAACCTAAAAAAAAAAGCAGTGTAAACTGGAAAACTGTCATGGTTTTTGTAGTCATTTTCAAAGGGTTGTCAGGTTTTCAGACAGAATCAAATATCTGAATAGGAAAACATGGTAGTCCTATATATACTGTATAATTGACCTATTGTCCTATTTGTTCTTTTTTACTCGGGTTACACACATTACTTCACAGGTAGCTACTATGGTAGACATAACTAGAGGGACCAAATCTTAGAGTAGTGGTATTCAAATTCATTTTTTTCATTGCAACCCTCTAATCAGGGACTTATTTAGACCTGGGACGCCAGTTTGGTGCGATTAATGATTAAGTAGAACAGAAAACTAGCAGGCTGTGTATGTCGTAGGGTAAGATTTCAATACCCCTGTCCTAGAGGGACTCATACCCTAAGATGCATTTTCCAATGATAGCAAACAGGAATTCAAAGTGTCATGACATGGTGTCAAAACGATTTCACCCTGGTCTATGCTAAATAACCAACCGTCGTCTCTCACTGGCTCCAGATTGAAGGCCACTGTCAAACTGGCAGTCCCTTCAGTTCTGTTCTTGTGTGGGAGATTGAGCCGGACGAACCAGTCACAGTAAATATCAGTTAGTGTCACTGCCACCCTGTGCTAGGCTACATCCCAAACCACACCCTATTCCTTATACGCTGCACTTATTTTCACCACAGCATTAAAGAACAGGGTGACATTTGGGCCCGAAACAAAGTGCCCTTCTTTAAACCTAGGCAAGCCTCCCCAAATCACCCCCCGCTCTACTGGTGCTTTAGCCCGGGGCTATATTGACTCCTGCCTCTGGCTGCAGGCGATATCCAAGAGGACCAATTGGTGCCTCATGCCTGAGCCTGCCTGAAACGAGACAGACGAAAAAGACAACTGCCTTCTCTCCCACCGATACTCACAAACAGATATACATGCGCATTCACAGACACACACCCACACACACACACACACAAACACACACACACACAAGCACACAAGCACATGAGTGCAAGTGCAGGCACATATAAACCCACACACACACACACACACCTACATATCTTCTCATCTGATGGGTGCACAGTCCAGATGGTCTGACTACATGCCCTGGAGGAACTGGTAGCCTACACCGCTCACCGCGTCTCACTTTCTGGCCATGGACTGAATACTAGTAGGGGAGATGACAGAAAGTGCACACACTCTGTTTAACCAATGGCTTCCTTTTGATCCCTGACACTCATCATGTCAACGTTAGGGTGCCTCTGTATGCGTTTTTAAGGCAATATCCTTCTGCGATATTCAAAGACCCATGGTAAGAGCTAAGACGCTAATATTTGTGTAATCTCAACACAGTTGTGTTCTGCCAGTGTCACGGTTTAACCTGATACCCCCTCTCATGGGTGCACAATATTTAGCTGAGGCTGTACATTCCAGTATATACTTTATGTGGAATACACATTGAATATTAGTATGCTGTCAATGCCATTAGGCATTCTGATACATCTACGGTGATTAGTATAATTACTTAACAGCATTTTTTATTTTAGCATTATCTATTCTAGATGTGTAATATTTCAGCTGGCAGGGCCATTGGGTAAAAAAAGAAAACTATATAATTAATATATACATTTACTTCTACCAAAAATCTAGGTCCCCTGTCAGCTGACCCTAGGTTACAAATGCTTTTGTTTATGCAATCAAAATAAGTGCCGAGGAAATGTAAGTTATTTGAAAATAGAATTAGGTGATTTACTATTGCTTACCCACAGGCAGTTGTCTATGTTTAGAAACAAATGATTGGTTGTCACACCGGTGCACTTTTTTAAATATAATTTAAGTCAAGTCCACTGTAGCAAGTTTGCCTAACCTGTTCAAAGTCTTTGGGACAAGGCAATGAACTTCCTAGATTGGCCCAAAGAGCACCCAGATTTGAATACGATCAAACATCTCTGAAGAGACCAGAAAATGGCTGTCCAGCGGCATTCCCAACCTAACATGACAGAGCTTGAGGGGATCTGCAGAGAAGAATGGAAGAAAATCCCTAAGTACTGGTGTCAAGCTTTTAGAGTCCCATGAAAACTTAAGGCTAAGGTGCTTCAGCAAAGTACAGAGTAAAGGGGTCTTAATACCTATTCAAATGTGATATTTATGGATGTTTTTTATACATTTTTGATGTCACCAAATAAATTTGAGATGCAGTATAGCATTAACTTACTAGTTAATATTAAGAGGAGTCTACCGAATTTTAGGTGCTAACGTTAGCATTGCTAGCTCTTCTTGCCTGATATTGCTATGCAATGCCAACATTGCCATGTGTCTAACTATGATTGATAATATGGTGATGATGGTGACGTTGTTTTCTACTAAAATAGTAGCCTCCTTTAATCATGTTTTCGTACTTCAATGCCCCTATAATGTTATTTAGACAAAACGGTAATTCGCCCCTATTTAAATTATTAGCCCCATTCCACTTATGGTCATCAATATGGCTGCAGAGATATGGACCATGGCAACGATGCAGCCGAATGACAGAGGTGCCATCTATGAATACTTTCTGCTAGGGGCGTAAGCACCGGGGGACATTATTAGAAGTAGGTTAATTGGTCCCACCAATAGTAAGAACAATAAAAAAATGTAAAACTTTAGCTTAGTTTGTCTTTTTCCAAATGTTTGCATAAGAATGATAATTTTATAAATAACTTTTAACCTGTTTATAAAAAGGAACTGTGAATTCAGTGAAGGAACTGTCAATTCAGCACTGATACACAATAATTCTGAGAGTGAATGTCCAGCAATCAGCCTATGAGCTGAATCTGAAGCATACCTGGGACATGCGTAATCCAAAAAAACACAAGCAAGTCTACATCAGAATGACTGAAAAGCAATGCTTTTACATTTTGGAATGGCCAAGTAGTCAATGGTCAGAGCTGAACCTAACTGAGATGCCGTGTCACTGTTCGAACCATTATTAATAAATATTAGGTAAGCAGTTTTGGTCATTGTTGTTGGTATATAAATATATATAAAGCACCACAAGCCTTTTCAGTAAGAAAATGAATCACATATATTACTGTCAAATAACTATTTAACGAGGCATAAGCAGTAAATGTCTTAGGCCTACCTTTGAAGTAGTAACTCTCCTGTCTGCAGCTCCTGTCCAAACATTACCCACTTGACCAGGGCAACCAGTGAAATAATTCAAACTTTGCAGACTGAACTTGGGCAACAATAAACCATTAAAAAGAGGACACTGATGTCGACAACTAAATGTCTGATGACTAATAAAGAGAGATTTCCTTAGGTCCAAACAAAGGTACCTAGTGAGTTAGTTAGCTGATTAGTTAGGGAATACAAAGCACACTCAAGCTATTTAGTTTGCTAGAAAGTTAGTTAGTTAAGCAATACTTAAGACTCCTATGAATGAATCATTATTGATTGGTTTAACAGGGGGATAGAAAAAAGGTCTCCCTGCTCTTTAGGGCCTCAAATGCTATACAGCGATATTTTTCAAAGTCATAGAGTATAAAATAAATGGAAATTGGTTAATTTAAAAGCAAACAGAATGTGAACACTCCCCTTTGGCGCACTTCACATACAACATTCCAATTTTATCAATTGCCACTACGGTCCATAACAGCAGTACTAACCAAACATATCAACAAGTGTTTGTCTTTTCTTTGGAAAGCATAACATGCAAGTAAATACAGCTGTAAAGATAGGGGACCTCCCTCAAGTTTCCTGTTTGTTCAGAAGCTTGGAGGACCAGGATTCAGAGAAAATGAGTAGTTAAAGGCAAAGACAACATGTCTGAGTATCTGCTTACGTTAGGTCCAATTAGCAAGACAATGGAGAGGGATTGTAAAGGATCAAATCTGACTATTTGTCAGCACACATCTGATAATGATTTGTGTAAATTAGCTCCCAGACTATAATTGTCATCTACAATTAGTGGAAGGAAAATGTTATTAAGTGTGTTTAGAATTCTGACAACACCAATTAGCCACGGAATTTTCCTCCTGTGCCACCCAGAGACTACAGCTCAGTCTGTCTCCGGCAGAAAATACCACTGTGTCACAAATGGCTGCCCCCTGATCTCTTCTGAGCGCTGTTCAAAAGGGCGCTGGATGGAGTAGAATGCCACCTGGTTTTGGCCAGGGCTTTGGTCTAAACTCACATAACTACATGGAAATGGAAAAGAATGCCACCTGGTTTTGGCCAGGGCTTTGGTCTAAACTCACATAACTACATGGAAATGGAGTAGAATGCCACCTGGTTTTGGCCAGGGCTTTGGTCTAAACTCACATAACTACATGGAAATGGAACAGAATGCCACTTGGTTTTGGCCAGGGCTTTGGTCTAAACTCACATAACTACATGGAAATGGAGCAGAATGCCACCTGGTTTTGGCCAGGGCTTTGGTCTAAACTCACATAACTACATGGAAATGGAGCAGAATGCCACCTGGTTTTGGCCAGGGCTTTGGTCTAAACTCACATAACTACATGGAAAATAATAGGTTCTAATTTTGGAGGCTGCCCTTGAGCAGACTCATTACCAACCCTTTAACACACTGCCAGTCTATAAGATTCAAGCGTAGGAGGAGTTGTGTGGACCACAGATCTGCATACCTATGTGACAATCTGGGATGCTGGGTTAACACGGCTCTGTGGGGATCTGTGAGTTGAGTTTTAAATCCTTAATAAAGATGTTACCAACCCAAATATTAGTTGTGTTCATTTAGATGTTTTATCTAGATGAACGAGACAGGTGGCCAGATTATTGTCGGGGACACTTTTTTTAGGGGCGTAATTTTAATTGTTGCGCTGTACCCTTCCGAGGTTACGGAGTACACTGTCCTGACAGATACTCCCCACGGCTACTTAGCTCTAACGATGATGTCTTGCTCAGTGTGTATCAGAGCGGAATGAGTGGCAATGTATGAAGTCTGGTCCTCCATGTATAAATAATAATCTCCCAAAAATATATTACGTGGTTGGAAAGCAACTACAGAAATCACACACAGGCAACTCAAATATTTTTACATTCACCAGCAACTGCCCTTGTTCAATGGGGAGCCCCATGTAAATTACAACATAGTGAGTTCATAAGTCTTCCAGGACAGGAGGCCAAAGCACTGTGTGTGCATGTCTATCACATTACTCACGTGTTTCCTCTGCCCCAGTGAGGGTTTCCAGTTATATACAGGTAATAGAAAATAGTATCTACATATTATTTAAATAGGTTTGTCATCAGAACACTTCTTGTCAAAACACGCTCTTAGTCTTTTTTACCCTTATATTTGCAGGTAAGTTGACAAATTCTCATTACCATCAATTACCTGGGAGCAATTGGGTGCAATAAAATACCTTGGTCAGAGACAGAATTACTTTAAAAAAATATAATGTATCTTTTTTAACACCTCTGGGATATGATCTAGCAACCTTTCGATTGCTGATCAGATGCTTTAACGGTCAGGCATCTTGTCCCCCCGCATAAATTATACCTTCATGTTTCAAAATCGGACTCTTGTGCAGCTCCATTGACAGCAGCTACAGTACAAACCACATATTTCAAAAGACACATTTTAACTTGAGGTGCTGAATCTATATTTACACAATCCCAACCATATTATATGTTAAGATCTCTATCTGTAAAACGTATCATATGTTAAGAGTTCCAATGTCACAGTTAAGGTTAGGTATAACAGTTGACATTAACTGTTAGGGTAAGGGTTAAGTATTAACATTAGGGTTAAATATTCATTTTGAATGGTTGAGGTCAGTGGTTACAGTTTGGGAAAGGCATTATGCTACATAATTAGCATAGTCTCACCATGTATTTAAACTCTGCAGCTCCCCCATGCACAATGTCCTAGCTTGTACTACCGCTGACCCTTCACACTAGTGGCAATCCAAACATTTCCAGTGTCCCAGATTTACATGCACTACGCTCCATCTGGTTAATGACATCAGGCTGTTCATACCGTAAACCCATTTCCAGGTAGCATTAACTTCTTAAACATTACGTCTGGCCTATGACAGCCAAATGGATGGTCAGTGACATAATCATTCCTCCACTAATGTCAAACACAAGACCACTAGAAAGGTATCAGCATCATGGGAGGGCCTTGGCTCTGCTCACACAACAAGCCACTCGGGGTAACTTTCTAAAAACATCTGTGACATGGAAATGAGATGAGATCGACATAAACAACCTTTTCCGGCTGATGACTGCAGATCCAGATCTGCTCCAAAATAGCGATGAGGAAAAACACACATGAAAGACTTGGTTGGAGTGCAGGATAGAAAACATCACCCTGCACTTATCTTCCCTTTAGTTCTGTTAAGACATCATAGCAAAATTCTAAAATCCATAAATAAAATAAAAACTCTAAATAGGAAAATATCAATGCACACAGAATGGTAAGCATGTGACAATGCCAAACAACTAACTTTAGATCTTTGAATAAACCAATGTGAATGAAATCTTATACGAAATTAGAATATTATTATAACGCTGTACACAGACAGATATAAGCCAATAAACACCAAATCTTGTTCAATAGTAAATAATACAGTGAATTTTATTTAAATGTATTTACAAATGTGGTTAATTATATGGATTAACAGACATCTACAAAACAAGCAGATATAGTGTAAAATTTATGCAGTTCATTTCCATGAAATCATAATATATTAATCATCATTTTTCAGTATTCATAAATTCTGGGCACAGGCTCTACACACTAATCTAAATGTTTCTTTACATGCATATATTTAAAGGCGTTTGCATAATTCAATCCATAATCCATAGCAGCACTAAATTTCCCCACACAAAGATAAGGTGGGTAAGACAGTTTCTCATGGGAATGCAAGAGATAAAAGTACTCTTTATTTTTGTATTATGTGATAAAAGTGGATTTTCAAAGTGTTAGGGCATTTTGCTTTTTTGGATTTGAAGACTTTGTGGAATATCATTTGTATTGGTATTCATTTACATACATGGCCATGTGACATCCCTAGAAAAAGGAATGGCATGTTTTCTCGGTAGGCAGACTGAGTATTGTGGCCTTCCATGGCAGTAGATAGCCTAGCATTTAAAGCATCTGACCATTAACCCAAATGTTTCTACATCTAATCCTGAGAGAGCAAGAGGAAAATTGCTGGGCCTTGTTTGCTCCCCACTCATCACAGCAGCTCCCTGCACCTCTCCAATTCAGAGGAGCAGTGGTAAATGTCAAAACCAAACCTCAGCTGGACTGTGTGCAAACTGACTAATATTGTCATTCCATTACTTTTAGAGTGGCCTATAAAATCTCTTTTAATCTACCCATGTCGGTTAAAGAACTAGCAAATGAAAACAGAAAAAGTGCTGCTGAGTTTGATAAATCAGCCAGTGGATAGAAAAAACTACCGAAAGAAATAATAATGACACCACTTGCCACTATTAGAGCAACAAAAAAGACCTCTAAAAGCAGTCAGACTTGTGATTAACAATTGACATTGAACAATTTTGCACAACCAAAGGCAATCTCCAAAAGAATGACATATGGGCAAATAACTGACAGACAAAAAGATCCTAGAACACATTATACTAACCAGCTACTAATGAGGGGGACTTGGGCTTTGTTAAGCCACATTCAAGAAACGCAAAGGCGGACAGAACTGGCAGAAAGTTTGACTAAGGCCGTGAAAAACTCTTGAATACGTTTCTCCGTCCAATGATTCTTATCAAATGGAGGCAACCAGCACCCGCCCCCATTGTGAGTCTAAATACACATCCTTGTGTTTTTTCGGACAATAGCGACACTTGCTTTTTTTTGGCCTAGTGGGCAGGGAGCCTCGGCCATTGTGGCCTGATTAGGCTTGTCCATTCAGGGCTCAGTTTTTCTAATTGCTGTGGGCTTGTGTGGCTCTCCTTCCACTACTGTAAGGATGAATGAGACACAATCCAACACCCTATGAATCCTGGGGCTCAACCAATCCCCGAGCAGCTACCCCCGATGAAAAGCGGAGAGAGCGGAGGGAGAGAGACTGGCGGGAAGGAGGGGAAGGAGAGAGGGGGGGGGGACTGGGGAGAGGAGGGGAGAAGCCGGGTCCATTGTCCAAAAAAGGGCTTTGCTGGTGTCTGTCTTAGTAATAGAAATGTTTTTTTTTTAAAGCCTAGCTTATAATGAGGCCCCTGAGAGACGGCGAGAAGAGGAGAGAGGGAGGAAGATGAGAGAGGGAGGAAGATGAGAGAGGGAGGAAGATGAGAGAGGGAGGAGGAGGTGGGATGGGCCGTTCAACAGTCAATAGCAAAAGGCCTGTAGGTACAATGGCAGAAGAATGTCAAGTCAAATGAGGGGAGAAATGAAGAGGGGGAGAGATGTGGAGGAAGAAGAGAGAGAAAGGGGGAAACGAGAGAGGTGAAGAAGAAAAAAACACTTGCCAAAATGGATAAAAACCTGACTGGACTTCCCTTTTGCCCTTCTGGTGCCAATTTTGACGTGGGAAATGTCTTGACATTGAGTGATCTGTATTCTCAGAGTGAAAGAAAGGCTGAAGTAGATGGCATGTTAAAAGGGGGACCTTTTAGACTGGCTCCTTGTCTGATTTTTGAGGGAAATGTTCCTGTGTTCTCCAGGCCAGAGCACAGTGTGAGAAGCAAGCTGGGTCGGTGCGAAGAAGTTGGAGCTACACGCAATAATGAAGGAAAAGACACTCATTGTGCCTCCCAAATAGTTCCCTATTCCCTAATTAGTGTACTGCTTTTATTTAGAGCCCACAGAGCTGTGTGTAGGGAATAGAGTGTCGTTTGGGATGCCCACTAAGTCTTTCCCTTGTAAGTATTCATGTTTTTGAAAAGAGTATATAATATATTGTTAAAGAAAAGTTCATTATCATTGCAATTTTTTTAGTATAAAATGATGTAATGTGTACTCATTGTTTTGAGCATACAAAACAGCTTAATTTTTGTAATATGTTTTCGTTTCTTCCATGTACATGTATTGTGGTAATCTTTATCAAGGCAGCAAATAATCTTGAAGGTAATTGTACACAAACTATTTTTCATTTCCTAGAAACTTCTAATTCTGGTCTTGTCATACCTACATTGCCCAGGGGGCCTTGCATAGGAAGTGCAAATTGGCTTAGCACCATCAGGTGTAGGTGGGGTCGATGTCAGATGAGGTAAAAAAAAAAAAAATACTCTAAAGCCTAAGTATAAGGTGCTGACAGTTTCTCAGGTTGGTTTCTAGCATTTTTATATTTCTTTTTTTACTAACTTGGCACTTGAGTAGAGTGTAGTACCTTGTTATTCTGCACATTAATCCCAAGACATTCGCTAAAGCATTTTCAGGAGTCTTCTGGCTCCTTCTTTTTCTCCAGCCCTCTCAATCTCATCTCTTGCCTTTGGCTGATTGAAACTGCAATCGAGACAAAGATCTCAGTGAAAGTTCAGTCTGTCGGTAGCATTTCCAGAAACTTCTCTATAATGCACACACACGCACATACACACACACACACACACACACACACCCACACATGCACAAGATTGATTCCAAAATTGCACCCTATTCCTTATATACCTTAGTGCACTTATGAACAAAGCTCCATGGGTCCTGATCTGACGTAGTGAACCAGGTAGTGTATAGTGCCCCATTTTGGATTCACATAGTGTTTGGCCCTATGTTCGATTAGTGTGTGCTGCCTCTCAACTCCTGACTGAACCCCCATTGTTTCCCTGTGACCCTCTTTAACACCGGTTGCAGCCTGCAGCCATTCCACTTTGGATTTGGGCCCTATCGTGTATCACACTGCTAAGTAGACCAGAGCTGGGCCTCCCTCCGTTCAGCCAGCCAGGATGGCCAGTCGCTGCTTTATGTCCGTCCTTTCATCCGCATTCAGTGCCTGTCCTTCTCCAACCAAGGTGCAGGAATTAGGGGGCAAACTAAAAGGAATATGAATTTCAGCAAGTTGCGGAGGACAGTGGTAATGGGTAGAAGTGCTTTCTCATTCAGAGTTTTTTACGGTTAAAGACGTGGTTATGTCTATGTCTTTCTCTCCACCCTGCACAGCTGTCATCTAGTTGGTGCGCTTGTCTGGTTGGTGTCTGCTCTTTCTGCAACACCTGGCCGTCTGTGTCTATCTCTATCCCAGGGCAATAAGTGCAGGGCAGTCAACACATCTATTCATGCCTCCTAATTGCAGCACATTGTTTGACTGCTGTTGTGTGTCTCAAGACATCTCTAGTTATACTGTTTGGTTTGCACCTACAGCTCAATAGTTATGAGTCTTATCGCATTCATGCTTGAAGGACAACAATGATTTTTGTGACAAGGTGTCATGTGTTATTGGCAACGGTTGGACAACAGCACTGCAGTAAATTTGGCCATAAAACATCCTTGTTTGTAAGTGTGAAATGATTGCATCACGCTGCATGACGCTGTAATAATTAACTATAATAAAAATCATCCGGAGTTCTGGTTTACGGCTGAATTCTGAATGGCATCATATTCCCTGTACAGTGCACTACTTTTGACCAGAGCTGACGGACCCAAAAATAACTTACTAAATAGGGAATAGGGGTTCATTTGGGATGCAGACACAGTAGTGGATGATGAACGGGTGTGCTTTATCATATGACGCACATGCATTGGAATCCAGACACTTTACTGGTCTGATAAAGATTTATTGATGTTTCTGGAATTTTTATTACACTTTCTTCATGGTTTTATTAGGATGTAATTTATACATTTATATGCTTTATGCTAAGTGTTGCTGTGCTCCAGGAGCTCAACAGGTTGTTATTATCTACTAAAGATTTTGAACACAATTTGCCTTTTATGCAATCCCCAATATTAACAGATTTTATGAAGCATTTGTACATGGCAAAATAGATATCACAAAAATGTAGCATGAGTAGACAGTACTTCTGTGACTGACCTTGTTCCTATTTTATATGCTTTTATCAGTAATTCAACCCCTGCATTTGAAACAACAGGGCATGCTTACCTTCAAGCTTCAACTTCTCTTGTGTGCTTCACAGAGAAAAATGTCCAGTACCTCCATGTTTATGAGAACCACTGGTGTGTAATTCAAGTGGTAGCGTTTTTAGGCATATTTTTTGGTTGAAGGCAACTTTGGGTAGAGAGTCACAGGTGTTCACAAAGTGAGTGCAAGTCAGAGGTGAAAACAGGTGCATTAGTCAAAAAAACTGCAAAAATATTCAATGCATTAAAAAGGAACAATCTAAAAAATCAAGACAGCATACTGTATGGCAAACACGACAAACTGCATCGGCAAAGAGGTAGAGTGGTCGCTAGGCAAAGCTGACCAACAGAGATAGACTTACTCTACTAGGACACAGTAGCTGCTCAGTGCCCAGCACAGTCTCAAAAATTTTAATCAGCAACTCTGTGAGGTGAGACGTGAGTTTCACAAAGATGGAATTTATGGCAGTGCTGCCATTCAGAAACCACTTGCATCCAAGGCCAACACACAAAGACGCATAACTTGGTGTAATTAGCACAAACCATGGACCTCTAAGCAATGGGGAATTAATCATCTTTTACACTATTTCCTACCCCGGACTGGGTTTACGTTTGGAGAAAAAAGCAAAAGGATGCCTACAATGTCAGCTGCTAGCTGTTTAACAAGGTTGGGATTCGTAGTGGTATGGGCAGCCTCCTTGTGGGAGTCATTTGGTACCATGATGGCTCTGCATGGTCATATAACGGCCAAGGAATATAAGGCCATTTTACAGGACCAAGTAAAAATACTGTTCCCTCATAATGTATTCCAGAATGATAATTACCCCATACACAATGCTAAAGAAATTCTAGAGTGGTTTAACGAACACCAGGATGACATCAAACGTCTTCCATGGCCTCCCCAATCACCAGATCTGAACATCATTGAACTTACACCGATCAGCCATAACATTATGACCACCTGCCTAATATTGTGTAGATCCCACTTTTGCCATCAAAACAGCCTTGACCTGTCGAGGCATGGACTCCTTTAGACCTCTGAAGGTGTGCTGTGGTATCTGGCACCAAGACGCAGATCCTTTAAGTCCTGTAAGTTTTAAGGTGGGGCCTCCACGGATCAGACCTGTTTGTCCACCACATCCCACAGATGCTCGATTGGATTGAGATCCGGGGAATTTGGAGGCCAAATCAACACCTTGAACTCGTTTTTGTGTTCCTCAAACCATTCCTGAACCATTTTTGCTTCGTGGCAGGGCACATTATCCTGCTGAAAGAGGCCAATGCCATCAGGGAATACCGTTGCCATGAAAGGGTTCACTTTGTCTGCAACAATGCTCAGGTAGGTGGTACGTGTCAAAGCAACATCCAAATGAATGGCAGGACCCAAGGTTTCCCAGCAGAACATTGCCCAAAGCATCACACTGTCTCTGCCGGCTTTCCTCCTTCCCATAGTGCATCCTGGTGCCATGTTTTTTCCAGGTAAGCAACGCACACGCACCCAGCCATCCACATCCACTTTCGGAAGTGGACAGGGGTCAGCATGGGCACCCTGACTGGTCTGCAGCTAGGCAGCCCCATACGCAACAAACTGCGATGCACTGTGTGTTCTGACACCTTTCTATCAGTACCAGCATTAACTTTTCAGAAATTTGAGCTACAGTATCTCATCTGTTGGATCAGACCACACAGTCAGCCTTCGCTCCCCACGTGCATCAATGAACATTGGCCGCCCATGACCCTGTCGCCGGTTCACCGCTTTTCCTTTCTTGGACCACTTTTGATAGGTACTGACCGCTGCAGACCGGGAACACCCCACAAGAGCTGTATTTTTGGAGATACTCTGACCGAGTCGTCTAGTCATCACAGTTTGGCCCTTGTCAAAGTTGCTCAGATCCTTTCGCTTGCCCATTTTTCCTGCTTCTAATCAACTTTGAGGACAGAATGTTCACTTGCTGCCTAATATATCCTACCCTCTGACAGGTGCCATGATAACGAGATTATCAATCTTATTCACGTCACCTCTCAGTGGTCATAATGTTATGGCTGATTGGTGTATATGGGAAGTTCTGGAATGCAGAGTTTGAAGTAGGTTTTCACCTTCTTCATCTCTCAATGAGTTGAAGTCTTTTCTTTTTGGAGTACAGTGCAATATCTCACTATATACAGTTCAGGACTTGTCGGATAACATTTCAAGAAGGATTAGAGTTGTTCTAAAGGGAGTGGGTGGCCCTACACCTTACTAGGTCCTTGGTATCAATGTATTATCAGGTGCTTCTGTTACTTTGTCCTTTCCCGGTATGTACAAAAGACGTGATTATGTCAGTTTCTATATCTTCACAAAGACTGCATGAGTTTGTTTTTGCGATGCTTACTGTTGCTGTTGAATGAAAATTATGCAGGTCTGCCTCCTTCATCTATATCTTTAAGCAGATCTGCCACAAAGTCAAACATGATCTAGTGGGTTAACTAAATAATGAGGGCAGAGCATACTTCCCCATTATGAAGTAAACAAATTGGACTTTTAAACGTCAAAGAGTTGGGGGTTAAGGTTAGGGTTTAGGAAAGGGACAAGCACTAAACCGGGTCCTTTTAGAGCATGGAGCCTGTTAGAAATGTAGGCTCTGCTGTAAATATAGAGGGAGACAATCAGATTCATTCATCCTTGGGGGAAGATCCACCTCCAGAACACGAAAACCCAAACTTTTCTGAAAAAGTGTCATGCATATTTTACCATTAACGCACACACAATTTAGAAGGTTTAGGAGCAATTTTCAATAGATGTTCTTGGTCCTAGGGTCATTAAATGTTAATAGTTTTTGAGGAGAGCTACTGCTTTGAAAACATGTGAAAGAAATAAATAATAAAAATCAGCTAAAGAAGGATTTCGTCTTACAGCAGCAGCACGTGACTTTTACGAGCATACCTTCACTAACAAAGATGGACGATAAGAATGGAGTAGAGCTCTTACTACTGTCTCAAAGGTCCTCCTATCAACATTCTAAAACAATATTACATCTACTTCAACAAGATGTGGTGCTGTTTATAATCCCTCAAGCAACATAAAGGAATATTTCACACAAGGATGTTTAATATGTCTATCCGTCCATTTAAGACATGCTGAGGTAAAATTAAAAATTTAAAAAGGGACCTTTCCATTAATTTGGTGTGACAAAATTGGGTGTAATGCTCAAATCAATGAGGGACACTAAAACATAATGAAGATTGTTTCTCCAAAGAAGATGTAATTGTATTGCAAATGGATCTTTCAACCACAGGCAGTCCAAGTCATAAGGTGATTCTACAAGAGGCCTGAAGAATTGTACCCCACATGTTCTTTTGTCCTTCTCTCTCTATCTTTTTTTCTCTCTCACTCATTTGGCTGGAGCTAAATGTCTTGCGCGAGATAAAATCACAGAAGGAAATTCCGCCTGCATTGCCAAACTGCTCAGTTTTCTCCCTGGGGCTAACAACAATGTGTGTCGTTCATAAGCACCTCTACCTCCGCAGCGCTTCTGCTCTGCACTCTGAGTGCATCCAAAATGGCACCCTGTTACCTATAGGAAACTCCTTTTGACCTTTTGACCGGAGTCCTACATTATATGTCCTGGCCAAAAGTCATGCACTTTGTAGGGAATAGGGAGCCAATGGGAGTATACAACCAGCTTGCACTAGTTTGACTATCGTTACATGCAGATACAGCTATTGGCTGCAGCACTCCCTCCAACAAAATTACACACTGGCAACAGCACGCTGTTCACTATGTAGTGCACTACTTTTAACCTGAGCCAAATGGGGCAAAGTGCACCGTGTAGGGTATAGGGTGCTTCTTTAGTTGCAGACACAGGCTGTTAGGAAACTCTTCTACTCACTGTCCAATGACAGAAAGGGAAATTTAACTCTTATAACTCATATATATATATATATACAGCTCTGGAAAAAATTAAGAGACCACTGCACCTTTTTCTTTCCTTTCCAAAAAAGTTGGAAAGGAAGGTTTTGAGTGAGGAACAGAAGGGTTAAAATTAAGAGACCACTGCAAATTGAACGCTTATGTTCCTCACTCAAAACTTTCCTTTTCAACTTTTTTGGAAAGGAAAGAAAAAGTTGCAGTGGTCTCTTAATTTTTTCCCGAGATGTATATAGTGTCTATGTATAAAAATCACAATTAAATAAATTTCAATCACACATTGTAACACAATAAAATGTGGAAAAAGTCCATCCTTATGTTATCCACTGTCTGGCCAGATGGATTCTCTCCCATTCCAAAAGGGAAATAGTTTGTATATCACCTTGAGAGTACATGTCAAACATATTTCACTATTTCCCAGACAGTAAACACCACTTTGCTTCCTTATGTCAAGGCTAAATATAGCAATCACTATAGAGTAACAGAAACAAAATCTCTATGGTAACTAAACACAGCACACATAAAGAGCTTCTCAGATTTGTAGGTAGCAGTCTGAACTGTTTAACCTTGCTATAACAGTTACTACACAGAATTGTCTCTTAAGAGCGCAAGCTTTCCACACTATCCGAGGGAGATCAACAAATGGCACGTCCTAACACTTTAACCTTCACCCAAAGTGTCCACTTGTGTAATTGTAGTGTGTATAAAAGAAATTTCCAAGGAGCGATTACAGAAATGCAACGCTCATAGAGTCAAGACTGGAAGTGTACAAAACATTAAGAATAAGGAAGCAGCCTCTCTGTCTCAATACTTCTGACCTTTGGAACCTAGTCTTGGGAGCAGTCTCATAACTAGTCTCAATGGCTGTATTGTAGGTCTCCAACCGTTTCTCTTGCCATAGGTTAGACATTGACAACACCGACTAATGCGGGTTCTGGAAAGGAAGTCCTTATTGACACAGTAACACCACGCAGCAATAGAAAAGCCATATTCTGTAGCGAGATAGCTGTAATGACCGGGCTAATGAACGCCGGACATGTACTTAGTCTGTCCGGACTGACATAAATGGGACTTTCTCACACACACACACACACACACACACACACACACACACACACACACACACACTGATTTGTTGACTTTTTCTAAAACACACATTCTGTCACACTGGTTTTATACCCTACTCTCTGCAACCCCACCCCCCGCCTCCCCCCTCAATCTCAATTTCTTTCTCTCTCTTTCCCTCCTCTGTTTCTCTCTCCCCCCTCAATCTCAATTTCTTTCTCTCTTTCCCTCCTCTGTTTTTCTGTCTCCCCTCAATCTCAATTTCTTTCTCTCTCTTTCCCTCTTCTGTTTCTCTCTCTTCCCTCAATCTCAATTTCTTTCTCTTTCCATCTGTTTCTCTTTCTCCCCTCAATCTCAATTTCTTTGTCTTTCTTTCCCTCCTCTGTTTCTCCCTCCCCTCAATCTCAATTTCTTTCTCTCTCTTTCCCTCCTCTGTAGCCATTTTGAATTATATATTAATGTAGCCATTTTGAATATTAATGTAGCCATTTTGAAATGTAATTTCATCTGAAATGCACCACACATTTGTCTGGAAATATATTATTTGGATGTACAGTACAAGTCAAAGGTTTGGAACACCTACTCATTCAAGGGTATTTCTTGTAAATGAAGCTACTTGAGAGATTGCAAAGAGTGTGCAAAGCTGTCATCAAGGCAAAGTGCAGCTAATTTGAAGAATCTACAATGTGAAATGTATTTCAATCTGTTTTACACTTTTTTGGTTACTACATGATTCCATAAGTGTTATTTAATAGTTTTGATGTATTCACTATTATTCTAGTGATGTCTTCACTATTATGTGGAAAATAGTAAAAATGAAAAAAAATGTATTTATTGACTGGTACTATGTGTGTACACACTAATATAAATACACACGTATATATACACATAAATATACACATATATAAAGAATATATAAAAATACATATCACATATTTTACATCCTTCACTTATTTTTGATCCATATATGGGTCTCTGTTTGGTTCAGTAGCTGTGCAGAACATCACGCTTTAGCGGCGTCATCACCAGGGGCGTCGCTAGGATCCCAATATATTCGGGGCTTAGCCCACCGCCCCGCCCCGCCTGGGACAGAATGTACAAGGTTTTGAATGTACACGCAGAAAATTTCGAGGTACACGCTAGCGGCCTACATGTTTACATTGTCATAATGCGCGATTGGAATTATAGATGAATAGATCAGGGGCTTTTTTTATTATTATTACTTTTGGTCAATGTGAGATTCGGGGCTACAGCCCTGGACGCCCAGACCTAATGACGCCACTGGTCATCACTGCCCTTTTTCATGATAGCCAGTGATGACCTCCTTTTCCATTTCTTCTCTGTCTTCCAGACCAACTTCCCTGAACTGTAACTCATGTTCAACTCGGGAGGTGGTTCTCGGGCTTTCGGTTTAATGTGAAGCTGTGTCAGTCAGTAGCTCTGCCTCACTGACATCTCATTCCCTACAAAGTGCACAACTTCGATAGGGTTCTGGGCACAAGTAGCACACTACAATGTCAGTAGTTGCCTTTTTGTCAGTCAACAAGTGTGTCAGGATTAGTTCTCCTGTAGTACCCGGGACTTGGCCCACGGCCGGGGGTTGTGTGGTGCTGTCTGGCCTGGTCAGCTCGTCACGGCCATGTGAAATGTGTCGAGTGGGTGCATCCAAGAGCCCCCCCCCCACGCCCCCCGGCCTGAAGTATGACTGCCAGTTAGGCTGTTGTTGGAGACAGTGACGTGGGCAAACATAGCCGGGCACTGCTGAAAGTTGAGCTGGTCAGTCAATGCCTTCCCCTGGACTACACCTCCGGGTTAGGACGTGTGTGTGTGTGTGTG
>JACXGI010000832.1:0-47296 GCA_016801175.1 Esox masquinongy
AGACAGTGTGGCATTCAGTCCAACAGAGTCTGACACAATCACAGCACACACAGTTCTTATAGCATGAGCCCCCCTACCCTAAATTTTATGGTTCAGGGCGCGGTTCCTACCATATATAAATGAGATATATGTTGTTTAACACATCTTTCATGGCATCTGCCGTCTTCGGGTTTCCCTGTTGTTATTCCAACCAATCGACCTCTAGCTTTAGCGTCTTTTCCCTTATTTGGCAGTCTGCCAGTTTATTACCGAATTCCAAAGGGGTCTGTTCTTGCTCCCAGCTATTCTAGTGAGATAAGGATCCTGTCATCCCCTCCTCTAATGCAGTTACAATATCTCTTAGTTCTACTTAGTCTCTAACAGACTTGCATGTTATCTTAATGCTATTGCCCCACAATAGGCTATAGTTTACAGTGTTATGTATATTATTGCTTTATTTTTTGCTTAATACTTACTACGTAGATGTCGGGTGCTATGTGACAAGAATTTCATTGTGCAGGATGACGCTATGTTTTTCGCTGCATTTGATAAATAAACTGAAACTTAAACCTTAAACTTTCTTACTATACCGAAAAAAAACACATCAATTGAAAGATAACCCGTCTGTCAAGTCTCCTTTTATTTAATTCCCACTTTTGTCATGTTAAAATAATGAATAATAATAGTAATTTCTACATTTCGAGTTTTAAATAAGACTCACAAAAATATGTTTTTGATTTATTTAGATTTTCAAAATAGAAATACAAATTCCCAACAAAAAAATAACGGTCGTGTAAGTCCTACAAATAGAAAATAATTATTAACGAAGAAATGTAAATACAGTTGCACGTGGCCTTATTTTATTGTTAAAATATAAATACTAAACTCCACCAAAACAATTACAGCATTTTAGTTTTGCGTTTTACTAGTGTCAATGTCACTACTGGTAGCATGAAGTGGTGCCTGCAGCCCATTCAGGTTGCACAGGCAGTCCAGCTCCTCCAGGATGGCTAATCCATATGTGCCGTCGTTAGAAGGTTTGCTGTGTCTCCCAGTACAGTCTCAAGAGCATAGAGGAGATACTAGGAGATGAGCCGTTACACGAGGAGAGCTAGCCAGGGCCGTAGACCTTGTTGCGCGAAAAAATATGCACAGTCGAGGCCGTCGGCTTTCTTGCAGAAATCTTCCTCAGACGAAAATGTTTGCTCTGTTTTAAAATGAAATGTTTTTGAATACTGTCGTTCAATACATTTAATAGTTGAAGAACAGTCCACTACTCTAATCACATCTGTAGACTTTATATATTTGTTGTTGTTGTTCCTGCTAGTATCATAACACTAACAATATAATCAATGTGTCCTTTACAGCCTTCTGAATTTATGAATTTTAAATAAGCTAACTGTAACTCTTGGTAAATGGTCAATTTTAATTTATTTTGCTGTAACATTCTCCAATCAGTTGTGTCATTTGAAAAAAAAAACAACGGGCAATTATTTTGTAATAAGGAAGAAAACTAGGCTACAACAAGCCGGATAGCACCCAAAGAAATTGCCATCCGGGTATGGCTGATTGGAGTGGCTGATTAGCGGCTACAACCCCCCCCCCTCCCCGAACCATTTATTGAGTACTGAAAGAATTCAAAAACAGAAGCTGAAGAAAACGGAAAAGTTATCAAATGTGTCATAACAGAGTGTTTATTATCTTTTCATAAGTATTTATTATCAATTGGTAAGGCACTCTGTTTTTCCAATATATTAACGTAGCCACTCGTTTAAATGTATATTGTCATGGGGTTTTATTGTTGTTAGTTTTTATATTTAATTAAACAATATGTGACAAATCTTAGGACTAGAAATAGAAAATGCAGACTTCTCGAGTGAGCAACAGGTTGCTGTGCGCGTCCTGATGGTACCCTCCACCAGCTTGCATTACAAAACATCACACATCGCCGTCCGTCCTGCTCAACATCCCGTGATCCCCCGTCCGTCATGCTAAACATCCACTCGAGGGCTCCCCCTAGCGAGGACGTCCATGTGACCATGGTGGACGTCCACGTCACTACGAGGGATCTAGTTGCCTCTCCCGTCCGTCCGGCTCAACATCCGGCTCAATGTCACTCTCCGTCTGCTAAACATCTACTCGAGGGATCCCCCTAGCGAGGACGTCCATGTGACCGTGCTGGACGTCCACGTCGCTCAGAGGGATGTAGCTGCCTCTCCCCCCTGAGCTTATTCTACCCACTGACCTCCATGCCCAACACATTGAGAAAAATTCATGTGAGAGTAATACCGGACCCTCAAGCGGAGAGCCAGCTAAAAAGAAAAGGAAACCAGGGACGAAAGGATACAAGGACTATTTCTTGAAATTTGGTTTTGTTAATTGCTCCAATGCAAACCAAGATGCAAGACCTGTATGTGTGGTATGTGGGTAGAAACTCGCCAACGAGAGTCTGAGGCCATCCAAATTAAAAAGGCATTTAGATACTCATCACAGCGAGCTGGCAGGAAAGCCACTGGACTTCTTTCAAAGGAAAGCACAAGAGATGAAGTCTTCTGCTAAGGTTCTTAATAACAACATAACATTGAATGAGAAAGCACTGTTAGCCTCTTATATGGTTTCGTACCGTGTACCTAAAGAGAAAATGCCCCACGCTGTTGCAGATAAATTAATCCTGCCTTCAGCTTTAGACATGGTTAGCGCAGTGCTAGACGAAAAGGCAGCTAATAAATTAAAATCGATCCCCCTCAGTGACAACACTTTCTATAAAAATGTATGACGTTTCGGACAACCTTGAACATCAACTTATTTCTAGATTAAAAGCAGCGGGCTATTTCTTAATCCAATTGGATGAAAGTACAGATGTTTCAGACAGCGCAACTTTGCTGGTTTATGTAACACACGTATGGGGCAATGGTTTTTTGGAGGATCTTTTGTGCTGCTTGACTCTCCCAACTACTACGGTGAACAAATATTTGCTCAACTTAATAACTACGTAGTTAAGTACGGGCTTGACTGGGCTATTTGTAAAGGAATAACGAGTGACGGGGCCGCGAACATGACAGGGAAAAACAGCGGAGTTGTGAAACGAATCCAGGAGGCAGCTGGGCAAGAAATCGTCTGGAATCACTGCTTCATCCACAGAGAGGCATTAGTAGCAAAAGGAATGCCTCCCGATCTTGACAGCGCATTAAAAGAAGTGGTAAAAGTTGTTAACTATATTAAAGGCAGCGCACTCAACAACCGGCTTTTTGATGTAATGCGCTAGGACATGGGTGCGGAGCACACACACTTACTGTTCCACACAGATGGACGCTGGCGGTCTAAAGCTAGAGTGCTTACCAGAGTATATGGACTCAGAAATTAAATACTTGCTTTCCTCTTTCAGAAGCGATCTACCCTTGCTGATTAGTTTACTGATGAGAGGATTTTTATCCTATCATACCTTGCAGATATATTTTCGTCACTAAACGAAGTAAATTTGAAATTGCAAAGACAGCATGATGATGTTTCCAGAAACTGAGAACAGGTGCTTGCTTTCCAAAAGTCACTGAAGCTGTGGCTGGCGCGGCTCAGTAGGCCCAAACCCAGCCACTGTATGTTTCCCACTATGTTACTGCACATAGAAGAAAATGATGTGACTGACACCGTTATTAAGCGCATGACTGCCCTTGTTCAGGCAAATCTGACAGCGCTTATAGACAATTTTAATCGCTACTTTCCAGAAGAGAGGTTTGAGGGACAAGAAATTGATTAAAAAGCCCATTGATTTTGAAAGCCCATTGTCACTCATTGAGCTGACCATAACTCCATCTGAGGAGACTGAGCTACTCCAGCTGACCAGTGACAGTGCATTGAAAACACGACACGCATGCATGAAGTTATCGTCGTTCTGGCTCAGCATCGCATCGGAATATCCCGTTCTAAGTAAAGCAAGCATTTTGTTGCTTTTGCCTATACAGAAATAGGCTAAACTCTGCATCTGATATGCGCGTTGCTCTCTCATCCTGCACACCTGACTGGACTGTAATATTGAGGAAAACGAAGCAGGCGCACCCGTCACATTAGCACCTAATGTAAGTAAAATTATACAAGTTATCAAATTTTTACGTCTATAATGAAAAAAAAACATGATCTTGGTTATTTTGGTGATTATAATGTTTTTATAATAAACAGGTCTGTGATGATATGCTGTCAAAATTGAGAAAATTAATGTTGTGTTATTACTGATGACAATTAGAACGAGTTTTGTTAATACTCCTACAAATAATTAATAATGAAAGGAAAACGGTATATTTGAACACTATCGTTTTATTGGGTCGCGATGGTTTGAAAACCAAGTTTGAAAACCACTGCTCTATCACTCAGATAAACGTTGCTTGACCATATGTCATGAATCTTTGTTAACAACAGGGCTGCACAGCTGGGTTGTTCATTAACTTATAAGACTATTGTTTGAGGATGACATTATTCCTGCTACCACTTTTACATGGAATACATGTACCCCCCCCCCCCCAAAAAAGCAACGTTGATCAAAATCACCATTCTACAAACCGCTAACAATAAACAGGTGCACGGTACCCACCATCTGTGTATATAATTGCTAACTTTTTAATGTTGCATGCCGTTAATGTCATATTGATATAATAAATACATAATAATATATACCATTATTAATAAAAAAAATCTAATGTGAATAATACATGTTTTTTATAATAATATTTTTTATATGAAAATATTTAGTGCCATTACGATAACTAATTTAGTAAATCACTAAATATTCTTTCAACAAACTCTAAGGTTACTCTAATTTAAACGGATATAATGGCCTTCAGGGTTATGTAATACTTCATTTTATTTGCAGTGCTCTCTGCAGTACTACATTGCATTGTCTGCTCTCTCAGGTGGGCTCATAATCTGAGGTAGACACTGAGTCAGATCTAAATATGAGCGCCAGCAGCTAAACAATGACTTAGATGATACTCATGGTTTGTTTGTAGTTGTATCATACACTCAATTTGATACCCTCTAACAGATGGTACTGTATTGTAAGTTATACAAAAATGGGCTAGAATTAGAACACTCGGAATGTATTCTGAAGACGAGGACTACAGTGCTCAACAGAATTAATAGGGACACCTCTAGGGTGAAAAAGTGCTAAAATAATACCTGTTTCTTCAAGATTACTTTAAAACTTCAGCAAGCAGCTTGAATTTTAGGTAATATTATGAAACCAATCTCCATGATGAATGTAGTGAACTATATTTCATCTACAAAAAGCATTGTTAAAAATTCCATCTGTCCAGCCTACTTTAGGGGCCCATGATTATTATTCTTGTTATTTAACCAGGCAATTTGATTAAAAAACAATTAATGAAAAGCTCAATAAAAGCAGAATACATGAGTTTTTTCATATTTGTGTCCAGCTAGAAACTGGAATGTTCAACATGTCTTCAAAAGTAGAATCTAAAGACAGGAGACAACATACATATAGTGTTGCAACTAAAACGCAAAATTGTATCAAAATTGCTAACTGACATTCTGAATTATATATACTGAAATACTATGCTTCAAGAAAGTATGGAGTAAGACTTTCACCCTTATTTTCTTTTATTTATTATTATATAAAAGATTTAATCAGTTTTACAGTTTGATTATTACTTACTGAAAATACTAATATTACAAACACAATGTCTTGTGACAAAAGGCATCACTTCATAAGTATGCATAAACAAAAACATTAATCAAATTTGACTTACCCGAAACCTGTGCAAAAAATTATGATGGCTCAATAGGTTGAATGAATAAGGCTTAAAGTCAAATGCATTGCTAACTTTGCCCTCTTCAATGCTCAATAGAGCTTAATCACAATATTACTTTATGCATAAAGGAAAATACCTTATTTTTGTCATCAAAATGCAATGTAGACCAACATGGGTTTGTTCATTTGCACCATAATTTGCCATACTTGATGCACCCTTATCAACAGTCCTGGGTTGTGTGCACACTGTATGTATGTGGTCCTACAGAATGAGTGGTAATCCTTTACTTGACACCTCCACAACAAGGCCAGTCATGAACAACCTGTTAAACAGTGCTGTTTCAGACTTTAAAGTCATGACACAAACCATTATTGACATATCTGTCCAGCCCCACAGGTTTGGCGACTGTGTAGCTACTAATGTTAAACTAAGGTTAAATATTCACATTGCAGCTTTCTTAAAGTGTGTTGGTCTTGAGGTGGTGGTTCGGGTGAAATGTCGATTGTGATATTTCAATAATAATATTATTTGTGATATTTTGACTAGACATAGTAATCTCTAGTCAAAATAAAGTGGTAAGAAAGGATTAGGTCATATGACATATACTAGATGAGCCTTTTCAGATTTACCCATCAATGAGCACTAACTCAGAGCTGACATTACATTTTTCTTCCTTAATTAACAATGTTCGCTGTGGTACTACTGTTTAGATTGTAATGTCTAGAGATCTTAATCGGGAAAAAATCTCTTTAGCCTCAATCCATATAGTTTCAAACCGCAACTTAAATGAAACAAAAGTAGCGGGACCGTTACTGCCTTGCTCTTGGTTTCTGTCAATGTCTGACACTTGACCTCTGTTTTCAGTGTTGCCTCGGCTCTGCATTCTGAAACACCTGACCACTATGAGCGTCTCACATCAGTCTCCAGCTCTGTCGACTTTGATCAACGGGATAACGTGAGAAATCCCTCCCTCTTAATGTCTCCCCACCTTGGAGGTTCTCTCCTACTGGTCACGTGCATTTGGTTAAACAAGTCCATTGGCTTTGGCTCCCATCTCTATTTAATAGTGCAGACTAAGCAGAGGAAGTCAGTCAACAGTTTCAACTAATGCAACACAATATTTATTTTGCAGTGATTTTTATTCATAGATTCATGTTATGTTGCCATACTCTTTTGAACAGGGCTGATGAGCAACTATGAATTCTACTCAATGCTTTCTCAGTGGGAGCAGATGAATATTTGATCTGAAGTATATTACTAAGGCTTGAAAACACAATACCACTGCTAAAGAAGGCAAATAATTAGTAGCTAAATCTTTTAACATACTGTAATTTTGATCGTCAAGTTGATTTTGCAGTATAACATTAACTAGGCAGTTAATATTGAAGGGAGTTCACTAAATTTAAGCTAGCTAACGTTAGCATTGACGGAATTCTTGACGGAATTTGCTAGCTAATGACAACATTGCCGTCTGTCAAAGTATATTTCATAATATCATGATGCTTGCAACGTTGTTTTAAACTAAATGTTAATCTACTTTATAGAGCTGGCAATTGCATGTGACCTTGTGCCACGATATTATAGTGATGCCTAAGTGCAGACACAATATGTATTGCGATTCTCAGAATTTACACAATTCTATTTGTATCTTGATTCAACAATACTGCTTCTTTTATGTTTTATTAGACATTGTTAAATAGTTAAGTTCAGAATACAATATTAAATATCAATATGAATCCATGTCAATCATTTACTCAAACTTTTACTATTGTTTTTTTAAATGTACACTATAGGATTAACTTGAAGGGGTTATCCACACAATTACACATCCCTATGGTATATATACACCCCTCAGGTCTCTACCTACTTAGGGGTATGGTTAGATGATCGGCTCTCTTTAAAAAAAACATGTTACTGAACTGGGAAAAAAGTTCAAATTCAAGATAGGGTTCCTTTATAGAATCAGGGCTTGTCTGTCCTCTGTAAATAGAAGACACATTTTGCAGGCTACTTTTATGTCTGTTTTAGATTATGGGGGTATTATCTAGACTACCATTCAAAAGTTTAGGGTCACTTGGACATGTCCTTGTTTTTAGAAAAGCTATTTTTTTGTCCATTAAAATATCATTAAATTGATCCGAAATACAGTGTATACATTGATAATGTTGTAAATTACTTTTGTAGCTGGAAATGGCTGACTTTTAATGGAATATCTACATAAGTGTACAGAGGCCCATTATCGGCAACCATCAGTCCTGTTTTTCAATGGCGTGTTGTATATGCTAATTCAAGTTTATAATTTTAAAAGGCTATGTGATAATTAGAAAACCCTTTTGCAGTTATGTTAGCACCACTGAAAACCTTCGTGCAGATTGAAGAAGCAATAAAACTGGCCTTCTTTAGACTAGTTCAGTATCTGACTCCTCAGCAATTGTGGGTTTGATTACAGGCTCAAAATGGCCAGAAACAAAGAACTTTCTTCTGAAAGTCATCAGTCTATTCTTGTTTTGAGAAATGAAGGCAATTCCATGCGAGAAATTGCCAAGAAACAAGATGACATACAACATTGTGTAGTACTCCCTTCACAGAACAGTGAAAACTGGCTCTAACCAGAATAAAAAGAGGAGTGCGAGGCTCTGGTGCACAACTGTGCAAGAGGACTAATACATTAGAGTATCTAGTTTGAGAAACAGACGCCTCACGTCCTCAACTGGGAGCTTTATTAAATAGTACCCACAAAACACCAGTCTCAACGTCAACAGTGCAGAGGCGACTCCGGGATCCAGGCTTTCTAGGCAGAGTTGCAAAGAAAAAGCCATATATCAGACTGGCCGATATAAAAAGATTAAGATAGGCGAAAGAATACAGACAATGGACAGAGGAAGATTGGAAAAAATGGCCAGCAACCCGGAGTCGCCCCTTCATTGTTGACAATTACCGTATGGTAATAACTTGAAGAAGCATCCCTAAATTGACCAAGTATGGGGACAGACACTTACATATAAATGCTCAACCTGGAACTGTATTACAGAAATTAAAGCTAAACCTAAAAAAAATATGCCATGCATCTCCATACCATTTTCCTGAGACAAACATTGCACTGTCATTGTCTTGCTGGTCAATTCAGGTCCACATTATCTCTTTCAACCTGCTAACCTTTTAATCTTAGCTGATTAGGCTAAGGCTGTTCTTCCACTCTCCTGGTCTGTTCACTAACACTGACATCACAATAGTGTCACCCATATAGCCAGATCTTGTTCATATTACCCTCTTTATTACCATGTTGACATACTTGGGCTCAAATTGAATACACTGAAGATAAAAAAAGGTTTCACTGTGTTTTGAGTAAGGTTTCATAATAATATTTATTGAAATAGAATGAACATGTTGCTATGTTGATTTTGAGAATGGTTGAATTTGAGAATGGTTTGATTTTGAGAATCTCTTATACAACATAATATAAACCAGCATTGTGTTTTTCCATATATTTGTCTGCAATCAGTTGAATTGGAGCCTTAGTCTAAAATAACAACTCAACCACTTAATCACACATCACAACAGTCAGATCATTTGATTGTGTGGAATGTTTCAACCTGTTAACCTGTTTTTATTATACTACTTGCAACTGTACAGTTTTTCTGAAACATTTGAATAACATATTTGAAATGTATGATTTTAATTGTGCATTTCTGCACTGCAGGGCTTCTGTTCCTGGCTAACTGCCATCTTTAGAATAAAGTAAGTGTGTCTATCAAAGTTCTTTGGTTATCTTACATTGTATGTATATGCTTGTTTTGGAAAAAGCTAGAGGTCATGTACATCAAAGAAATGTAGCTACAGAATTTGTCACCATAGTAATAGTGCTGATACTTACCAGCTCTTAATAACACAGTGTTAATGTGAAAAAAAATAGAAAGAAACATTCATACATAAATATTGGAGGTTTTACTGCCAAAGAAAATCTTCAATTACTATATGCTAGACTATACATAATATACATAAATTATGTAGAAAAGTGTATGGATAAGAGACCTTCATAGATCTTTCTGTGGCCTTTGATACTGTTGATTATCTACTAATTCAGAGGCTAAATTAATTTGGTTCGATCAGACTGTTTGCAATTGCTTAAAGGGTGGGTAACCCTAATTTTGCAATCCTCTTAAAAATTTCACTTCAGTAGAATTTAGTAGGTACAATAATATCCACAAAAGTGTTATCACAAACATGCATTGCTATTTTAATAAATGTTGCTCCAAGCATTTCAGTTTTGCTCAACAGTTAAAATGTTTTGGTCATTGAATTATCCTCCTAATGCAAATTATCTTCTTGTGTACCATGGCACAAATTCAGTTGACATTTGTTTTATGGCGTTGCCACGTTTTGCATAGAGCATTTTACAATGTGTTTTTATTCAACTTCCCCCCAAAAAACTGTAGTCAGGCATACACTACCATTGTTTTCGAAAGAAAAGCACATTTCTTGTCCATTAAAATAACAAAAATTATCAGGAATAAAGTGTTGATTTTGTTAATATTGTAAATGACTATTGTAGCTGGAAACGGCTGATTTTTCATGGAATAATTACATTACATTATGGTTGCTGATAATGGGTACAGAGGCCCCTTATCAACAACCATTAGCCAAATGACAAGTTGTTTGCTAATCCAAGTATATAATTTTAAAAGGCTATTTGATCATTAGAAAACCCTTTTGCAATTATTTGGGGCATTTAGAAAGGACATTTCTACCTCACAACATCTGTAAACTTCCACACTCGAGCCAACAGTGCGGTGATGTTTCAAAACGGCTCAACTATGCCTATGGTGCTGGCCTCATTAGAGTTTACTATCTAGCAACAAGCAAAATTTACGGACATTTATCAAAATGTTTCATGTATGTGCAGTCCCCTATTGTCCCCTATTGTTAATAAAATGAAATCTAGCTAATTGTCTAAAAGACAGGCCATCGTTCCGGAATGTTATCAGTCAGGGTAAATAACTGACATGGCCGTTCCCAACAGTTTCAAAATCGTGCCAATGCTCCGTAGTAGTAGTAATAATTTCAGTACCTCCCCATACTATTCATGCAGAATGGGACTTACGACAGAATTATCCAAATAGCTATTACACGTCTAATTACAGAATTGAGAGTTGTCCGTTTGGTCCCTTCAGAATATGCCTGTTCTAGTTTCTTTGGGGACGTGGAAGATTTCCAAAACTGCAGGGTTGATAAGAGCTTGAAAGTCAATGCCATCTGTTGGACGCGCTGGAGCCGCATGGTGACCTATATCAATATACCCTGGCCTTCCCGTTTTGGAAAACCGATTGTATCATATAATTTGGAATGCTATATCCGTTGCCCTGTTCACTTTCATTTTAGCCGGGAGAGGCTTCCTTTAAAAAATCGTAAACTCTCAAAACTGTATTAATTTCCAAAAAATAATGTCTCCACAGGCCAGGATTAGGCTAGATCAGGGGTGTCCAAACAGTTCCACGGAGGTCCGAGTGTCTGCGGGTTTTTTGTTTTTCCTATAAATTGGTTCCCAGTTCACACCTAAACAACCAGGTGAGGGTAGAAACTAACCAATTAGTAACCTAATTAGTCAATCAAGTACAAGATGAGAGCGAAAACCTGCAGACACGGCCCTCCGTGGAACTGTTTGGACACCCCTGGGCTAGATAATCCCCTAGGATCAAAAATAGTGATCCTTTCCTTTAAGATTACGTTCCCACTGGTCTTAGACTACATCTGCGTGAAGTTGCTCCCCCACCCAAAGCAAAACGTCGCCAAAATAGGCTCAATCGTTTGTGCTCCATTTGTTCTGGTTTGGGCCATTAAAATTTTCGTTTGTGCTGCTATCATTTTATAGATATTAAAGAATATTTTATAGGTCATTTTGAGGTCACTCAGCCCCCCAACATCCTACAAAATCAACCAAAACAGTCTCGTTCGTTTGTGCCGGTTTGTCCCGGTTTGTGCCGTTAAAACCTTAGTTTGTGCTGCTTCGGTATTTTAATTATTTAATTATTGGTGATGACGTCACTCAGCCCCCCAAAATGCTCCAAATTGAGTCAAAATAGGCTCATTCGTTTGTGCTTTGTTTGTGCGGTTAAATTTTTTTTGTGTTGCTGTCATTTTTTAGATATTAAATAAAATAGTGTAGGTCATTCTGGGGTCACTCAGCCCCCCCAACATCCTCCAAAATAGTCTCATTTGTTTGTGCTTCGTTTGTGCCGTTAAAATTTTCGTTTGTGCTGCTTCGGTATTTTATATATTAGACATTTAACTTTTGGCGATGACGTCACTCAGCCCCCACATGCTCCAGATTCAACCAAAATAGTCTCCTTTGTTTGTGCTTCCTTTGTGCTGGTTTGTGCCGTTAAAGGTTTTGTTTGTGCTGATGTAGCATTTTATATATTAGACATTTACTTTTAGATGATGGCTTCACCAGCCCCTCAACCTGCTCCAAATTGTCTCAAAATAGGCTCAATGAATCGTTTGTGCTCCGTTTGTGCCAGTAAAAGGTTTGTTTGTGCTGCTACAGTTTTTGGTACATAACCTACATTCCTATTGGATAGCGCACTGGCTTTACTCTTTTTCCAGTATACCTCTGTCACTATTGGTAAGAAAGCAGTCGCAAAAACAAACCTTTATCGACACAAAAGGAGCACAAATGATTGAGCATATTTTGAGTGAATTTGACTTATGAAATATTATTTAATATCTAAAAAACTGATAGCAGCACAAACAAACATTTTTACCGCACAAACCAGCACGAACGATTAAGCCTATTATGCTGTAGTTTTGCGCTGGATGAGGGACCATCTTTACGCAGGTAAAGTACCTTTAATCGCTTGTGCTTCAGTTGTGCTGCTGTCATTTTTTAGATATTAGTCCTAAAGAATATTTTATAGATAATTCCGAGGTCATTCAGCCATCCAAATCCTCCAAATTCACCCATAAAAGTCTTGTTTGTGCTTCGTTTGTGCTGGTTTGTGCGTTAAAACTTTCGTTTGTGCTGCTTCGGTGTTTTAAATATTGGACATTTTATTATAGGGTATGGTGTCACCAGCCCCCAACATGCTCAAAATTCCCTCGAAATAGGCTCAAACGTTTGTGCTCCGTTTGTGCTGGTTTGTGCATTTAAAAATTTGATTTGTGCTGATGCAACGTTTTATATATTAGACATTTAATTTTAGGTCGCCAGCCCCCGAAACTGCTCCAAACTGCCTCAGTATGTTCTCAATCGTTTGTGCTCAGTTTGTGCCGCTAAAATGTTGTTTGTGCTGCTATAGTTTTTGGTACATAGTCTACATTCCTACTGGATAGTTCATCCCAGCTAACACGTTATGTAACCACGACCAACCGTGACGTTATGGATTGGTAATGTCATCACATTACCTTCTCACAGTGTTCTGGCAACGTTATCCGAAGGTAAATGCATGACCACATAATTGGTAATCTTCCTTGCACGTCGCAGGAGCGTAATTACACGACATACTGACAAGGTAACTACTTACGTACCTGTTTGGTAACGATCCTACGTAACTCCAACGTTATCGGAAGGAAATTAATGACCACATAATTGGTCATCTTTTTTACCTACTCAGGATGTAGCAGAAACGTAATTACATGATGTACTGACAATGTAACAACTTTCGTACCAGTTTGGTAACGATCTTACGTAACTACAACTGAGAAATATGAACTCCTATTTCGTTGCTACAACGTACTTTGCTTACAATGACATTACTTGCCACCACATCTGAAACCACGTATTCCAAATATTTCAAGGTTCACCTGGAGAGCTTTAGAGTCAAAAGAATTCCCCAATCCCTGCAATTCAAATAATTCTATATAATCTCCCACAACACCAGATGGAATGCGTACACAAATTGTAAACTGTGCACGCGCAGATGTGCCACAGCTCGAGCGTCCCGCCATTTATTGTTCGTTATAGTTTGTACTCCAAAATAGTCGTCAGAAGTTTACAGTATTTTAGCAGACATGACCGGTAGCTACAGCACTTTTATTTTACTCCAGTTGAAGATAATTCAGATTTGTTCTCATTTAGTCGTGTCTGTGAGTTTTCATCAGTACACTTCTGCTACTGTGGTTAGCCTACAGTACTAGTTATTGCTATTTAGAAATGTTGAAATCATTGATGTTAATAATACTTTCGTTTATTGTAGTCTAGCAATTTTCCAATTTAGTTATTTTCTAATTTAGTTGTGTAGTCTACATTATAGTATACCTAGATAACTACTGCGTGTAGCGCAAGTTTTTTAAGGTATAACCTGGCTAACTAGCTACTGCAGCTAGCTAACGATACTGTACGACTACGTTAACAAACATCAGCTTAGTTCGTTAAGCCAACATCATTTCTGGACAAGGAATCTCAGGTAAGCTTATTTAACTTCTTTACAAAGCAGACAGATAACTATCTGTCATATAGTTAAAATCACTTTGGTAGTTCCCATCGAATTACATTGTCTAGCAAGCCTACTAACGTTAGCTCAAACGTTAGCATGCTACACTACAGTACAATGAAGTAAGTCAACTACTAGCTAGCTTGGTTGGTTGGTAGGTCTTTTCCGCAGCCCCACCCCTACTTCCTGCTGCAATGCTAGTGTGCTAAAGTTGTTTTTTGTTGGCCACTGGGGTATAAGAGGGATAAACACCTCAGTACATGTCCTTGGAATGATGAACTCTGAGAAGTGAGTTGAGTGTTTATGTCTAACATAGATGAACATCGAGTCAACTCACAAGTACTTAATGTAAAGATTTTTACTATCAGTTCCACAAGTCATAAACACAAACGGAGCACAAACGATGCACCATATTTTGGTGAAGTTTAGTGTTGGGTGGGGAGCCAACTTCAGGCAGGTTTAGACTACTGGTCATCATCACAGATTATGCTATGCATAATCCACTTTATTATTCATTATTGCATTATTACTAATTTCTTAATCCAGATTTAGGTAAATATTTTTGTTAGTTCATAAATGTTTTATTAATTTAGACGATCTCAGAATTAGCCCACAGTTCAACCCATCGGTGCCTTTTACACAATTCAGAATGTTGGTAGAGGCCTTACTGGAATGTGGTTGTTTTTATGATTGTGTTTTTTTTTATTGTTCTTTGCATTTCCTATACTTTTATATTGCTTGTTTTTGTCATGTACGTTCATTTCATTTTGCAGAATTTTTTCTTTACTAATCATGACTAAGTCTTTTGCTGTGTTTTGAAAACGTACCCTATCCCTCTACCACTACCACAAAAAAGGACACAAAAACATCTTTGTATAAGAAAACCCATTTCTCCTGTCATTGTCGCACCTAGAGATGAGGAGATCCGGGAGAAGTGTGGCGAGGACGCTGTGCACTACCTCTCTTTCCAGCGCCATATTATTGGCCTGCTGGTAGTGGTGGGTGTCCTCTCTGTGGGCATTGTGCTGCCAATCAACTTTTCTGGAGACCTTTTAGGTAAGTGTCCCATGTTAAAAAAATGTTTCTTTTAATTGCCAAATAGGCAGTCATATTCAATATGTATCATGTAGGATAATTAAAATCTAACAGCTTGCTGCTGTTGACGTTAAGCACCACACAGGTCATCCACTATCTTCATGTAGACTGTATTTGTATCTATTTAACAAAACAAATTGTTCAAATTAGCCATTTCATTATTGCTTGTCTACCTAGAAAGTAGCCTTGGCGAAATCCACCCATAGAAATGAGGGAATTATTTTATAAAGACTTCCATACATGCCATTAACCCGCATTACATTCTCACAATCACACATTTA
The DNA here is from genome assembly GCA_016801175.1 of Esox masquinongy. Taxonomy (NCBI): domain Eukaryota; kingdom Metazoa; phylum Chordata; class Actinopteri; order Esociformes; family Esocidae; genus Esox; species Esox masquinongy. Next base: position 15,544 of record JACXGI010000832.1, read on the forward strand.
TTTTATAAAGCCCTTTTTACATCAGAAGATGTCACAAAGTGCTTTTACAGATACCCAGCCTGAAACCCCAAAGAGCCAGCAACAAGTGTTAATCCACAGTGGCTAGGAAATACTCCCTAGCTCCCTAACTCCCTCAAAATAAGTATGAAACCTAGAGAGAATTCACACTGAGGGGTGGCCAGTCCCCTTTTGGCTGTGCTGGGTAAGGATTATTAGAGTTCATGACCTTTTGGGCCACATCAATGTTTTTGCATGATCAGAAGTCAAGCATGTCAATAAATGCAAGTGGGCAGTGACCAGAGTCCTTAAACAGATTCCAAGTCCTCTGCATAACCAGGTAGGCAAGACAGGGACAATCAGGTGGGTTATGGGCAGGATCTGCAGGAATAATTAGGTAGCAACCTGATCTGCCTGGTAGTCCTGAGGCGTGGCAGTCCTGGGGTGTGGTCCAATGGCTTATGTCTTCCTAAGGTCAAACAGGACACCAGGAAAGTTAGTAAGAGCATTCACAAGGATACCTCAGCATGTTATTTCCCTGTCCTGAGGGTGACATAATAACTAGGAGGTTTTCTCCGAAGGTAACAGGGACATTATTTCCCCGTCCTGAGGGCGACGTGGTGACTTGGAGGCGTCCTCCCCCTGGTCCGGGCTAGAGGACAGTCCTCCCAGTGGAACACGCCACCCTACCAGGCTAAACTTAATCATAGATTATTGCAGTGTTAAAACTAGGGACTGAGACGGGGGGTTGAGTACACCCAGCCACATCTGAGATGTTGGGGGGTAGTCTAGCAGCTAAGATTAGGATAGACAGACCTTAGTCCCCGGCAAAATAATATAGCAGCATAAAACTAGGGGCTGAGACATAGCAAGCAAGTTTATTTATACAGCACAATTTATAAATAAAAAGTGTGGTTAAGTTCAAGCACTCAGTCATAGGCGCGTGAAAACGAAGTGTTTTTAACCTGGATTTAAAAATTGATATGTTTGGGGCACGTCTAAGATCTTCTGGTAGTTTTTTCCAGTTTTGTGCAGCATAACTGTTAAACACAGCTACGCCATGTTTAGTTTGGACTCTAGGCTCTACTAGCTGACCTGCGTTCATGGATCTAAGAGCCCTGCTTGGTTTTTTCTCTTCAAACATATCAGAAATGTATTTGGGGCCTAAACCATTCAGAGACTAAAAGCACTCCTTTAAAATCTATTCTGTAACTGACTGGAAGCCAGTGCAAAGATTTAAGAACCGGAGTGATGTGCTCTGTTCTCTTGGTCCTGGTCCAGCTACGGCTGTTTTACAGTCTTTTTGGGGAGTCCAGTTAAGAGCCCAAGAGATAGAAGCATGGATGAGCTTCCCTTGATCTTTTTGGGACACCAGGCTCTTGATTCTGACTATATTTTTAAAATGATGCCCCACTTGACGAAATTCAAAAATATACATTTTGAGATAATTGCCTCAGTACACCAGAATGTCTCTCCATTGGAAAACAATGGGTGGAGCTCAGAGTTCTAAAGGAAAAATGTTTTTGGGGATTTGCATTTAATCACAGTGAATGGCGCAGCCCAATCATATCTTATTTTAAAGGGGAGGTCCTGCTGGTTAAAATGGTGTCCGACATTTAAAAATCAGAAAATATAAATTTTTAGATATTTGCCTCTGAAGACCGACATCTCTCTCCCAGCCATAGGAAACCAATGGGTGGAGTTTAGAGTTCCATAGGGGAAACGTTTTCTTGACTACTGTGTTATGACAGCAAAGCCTGCTGACCTGTCTTGTCTTATTTAAAAGGGGAGGTCCTCCTGGTTAAAATGGTACCCAACTTTAAAAAATCAGAAAATATACATTTGAGAGATCTGAATGCTATACAGCGTCGCCCGCTTGTATACATTTCAGTCTTAAGTGAACAGATGCATACATACAGGATGTTAGGCCAGCAGCACCTTATTTCTTTATGAAGGAGAAAATGGACATACAATCAGTGCTGTTCATTTGTTTAAAAGCACAATTCAATTGTAATAAAAAAGGGTCATAAACTTTAGTTACAAATGATTAAGAAAAAACATCAAAAAAGGGGCATCTTTCCAATGAGTCCTTATTGTTTCTCAAATGAAAATGAATGTAAACAAGACAATTGACACACCCCACTCTGACACATAGCTCAATGTATGACAGTGATCAATCCCTCCCCCACATCAGATTATAAAGGTCGAGAAACATATTGACATCAACAGGCTACTGTCAGTGTTAATGGTGTTCAGCAGAAAATCAGACTCAATATAACATCATGATTAAACATTCCCCAAAGTCCACTGAACAATTAAACCCCACTCTTGTTGGTATCATGATTCATGCTACAATGTATTACAGAGCACTAGTGCATATCCTGTTGTACCTGTGAATAATTCTACCTTTAAATAGGGAATGATTCACTATCCAAACATATCAGGATAGCCGTCACAATGTCGATCATTAGGCATCATCACAAAATATGTCAAAGTCTAATATTGGGATCGTCGTTGTACAGTGTCCCACCTGTCTTGCGAGAAATAAACCTTCATAGGTATGAAATCACCATATTAGTTAGTTTAGGTAAATCGTTCATCGTAAGGAATGAGGTTCCTGTAGTTCTTGTCTTCAGTTTTCTTTGTCTTGTATCGGTGATGTAAAGTTCCTATATCAGTTATTGCAGTCAGTGTGATGTGGAACCAGCAAATTGCCTGGTTGTCCTAACAAGTCAATGTAGGTGTGTGGTGGAATAGTGAGTTTCCAACACTTCACTAATCCAAGATTAACACCACAACAGTGTCTTCCACTGTGTTGGGACCATGAGACCTGTCCAGTCAACTGGCCCGTGGTACTCTGACCTGTAGTATGTGGAGCCCTTCAGGACTCTCCTCTCATCTTGCTGGTGGATTCTCCTCTCATCTTGCTGTTGATGATTAATCTAGAAATGGAGTGTGAAGCCAAGTGATCTGACCCTGGCATTAGACTCAGTTGTCTGTATCCAGTCAGTGACATGATGCATCATCAGAAAAGGGTTTGTGATGTCCCGATCTGTTGAACATATATATCCATTCGATAAGGAGTTCCATTCTGTATAGTCATCGAAAAGTGAAAATGTTAAAAAGTGAAAATGTTTAAAACGCAAAACAACGATTAATGTGGTTCAACAGTCCATCGGACTATCATCCGCTGGGTATTGTTCCGTCAACTCCCAACAATGAAGAAAATACATCAGTCCTAAAAACTTGAGGATCTCAGAAGTTCCATAATTAGAGTGAAGCTTACACCCTATTAAGGCAAGTTTCCATAATAGACTAAGTCAAATTTTCTTTTCCACCCAGAACTGGCTTGGTTGATCTTTGATTCCTTGTGCTATATTTACGCCCAATAGCAACTGCCAGTGGAGTAAGATTGTCAGACATGACTTTTGCTTAGCCAAATCAGAAATGGTTAGATCTATTCTATTCAACCATTAAACTGTTAGACCTTACATCAAACAAAACCATTTCCAAATAAACAAATTAAAAACAAGTCCTGTGAATGGAAGATGTAAAACATAACAGATGCCAATGCTCCGTTATAACTATGCAAACATGTAACTCCCTATGAACTCTTAGTTCAGCTCTTTCCAGTCATAATCAATTGTCATATTATACATTCCCACCTGCTTTCACTGCTTTAAGTCAATGGAAGGTGAAACCATGAGTGAAAGCAGAACAATGACAAATACGGCCACAGGAGGCGCCATCCTGAACCTGCACTGGCCATCATTTCAGGACGGACATGAAAAATAGAGAATTGGTAATAGGAATGGATCTAGAATCCATTCCATAAGGAGTTCCATTCTGCATAGTCATCGAAAAGTGAAAATGTTAAAAAGTGAAAATGTTAAAAACACAAAAACTCGCTAACACAATCAAAGACATCAATGTGCAACATGGTCGCTTGTGCGAAGGAATTAGAAGCCCTATAACTTAGTGACAAATTTGTCTTAAATAGCTAAACAGCTCTCAAATTTGACTTTACCTCAGTACCTTCCCACAGGTCTGTGAAATTGGCTATCATTCATTTATAAAACTCCTTTAGTTTCTTGGCACATGCCATACCAAACTGGTTTGCCCTCTATGGGAAAAAGCTGCTCAAATAAATTGTTGGGGACATAGCTCCAGCCCATGTTGCAGTGGTTTACCTGCTGCAACCACCAGGGCGATTGTATTAGCATATCTACAGCACCCAAATTTAGCACTTTCACAGGCAACGGCCAAACTAGCTTGTGACAATGTCTTGATTAACCTCCTACATTTTAGGGAAATTTTCCAACTTTGACTCATTTTTATTTCAAATAGTGACGGTCAGCCAAATCCTAAATCACAACTTTTATGTATCTTGACCATGTCTGTGGTTCTATTGACATTAAAATTTTTCACCAACAATGGGGGATGACTTTACGTCTCTACCCTCACTTCAGTTGGTTTCAAAACTATACATTTCAACATTAAAGCTATTGAGAGGAAAATATATTTAGCTTTCAGTTAATGTTTGATCACCCCAAAACTGAATATGCTCATGTTGGGGACAGTATCACAGGTTAGACAAGTCTGAACACTCAAATTTACCCCTTAGCAATAGGTTACAATGATTTAATGGGAAAGGTTGTTTGAGATCATCCTAGGGGGTCTGTCCCTGTTCCTGGAGCCCATGGCTTTACCCAGTTATGGTGAGCCAGGAATTAGACAAAATGCATTGTTTAATGTTTATGAAATTTAAGTTTCTACACATGAAGATCTGACTGTCTGTAGCAAGATATGTTATTCTTTCAACTTTTCGATATCTTTTGTTAACTGAAGGTTCAGATTTATTGTCCTACCCATCTAATATTATTGCGGTTTGTAAAAAATGTGCTTGTCATATCTACAGAGCAGCTCAACGTTAGGGTGGAAATTAAGAAAACTCTTAAGAATGGTGATGTTGACAGAAAACAGAGGTGTATGATGTCACCAAAATCAAGGTACAATAATGAGTAATTCAGTTTAGACCTTAAACAATTTTACATCCATCTGAGGTAATACTATTATCTATTTGTTCATTTGTCAGTTGACCATTTTAGAATTTAAACTCCATCAACGAGTATCAGGCGTTGGTTTTAAAACACAAGTATTATCTCAGTTATTATTGGTAAACACAAACAAAGAGAAACTATATTATTTTACGAAACTCAGTTAAGCATTTAAGACATCTCTAATTTTATTGTGGGGAATAAACTCTTTTTGGCTGTTTTGCCCTCTTATAGGCTATGACTATATTGGATTCAAATTCAGTACTCATGGGACACAGCGTGTTTTTCTTAATGTTAAAGACCATTACCATGTGTATTCTTCATTCTACCACTTATCCTTCCCAGACAAAAGATAAAACACAATATTTTAACCTTTTGTAAGAAAACAATGAGAAATCATCATTGTACAAATTTCTCACTTGGTTTAGATTTCCCCATGTGTACTAGCTAACAGCTCAGCACGCTGCAGCAAATTACCATGTGGTGGGCCTGGTAAGGGCCTAACCACATTGTTGTGAGACCCCCCCCCCCCCTTAGTGGAGGTGTCACGGAATAAAACATTATCAACACAATAAATGCGTTTTTCTCTAAATTACATAGTGAACATGACAAAGCACAACAAAACGGGCCATTCCATGAATGCCTATGAAAACATGTTCAAGCATGACAAAACAAAACAGGCTATTTCTTGAATGTCTATTAAAACATGCTATTTACCATCAAAGTGCTTTTCAAACTAATATTCAATTAGATAAGCATGGTCATTAACGAGGAAAATTATCAGGTTTCCTTGATAAGTTCCAGCTTTCCTGAATATTTTGATATGATACATTTTTTGAAATAAACATTTAAGGACTCTGACTCAATGATTATGAAAGCTCACGTCAGTTCCATGTATCGTCCATGATTCCAGGGACCGCTGTGACTGCTGTCGTTCGGCCAGGTGGGCAAATAAAATGCATCTTCATCCATTTTGATTGTCTCCTTTGTCTCCTTTCCTGCTTTATGACTCTTATCCCCTCTCGGCCGTCTTGACTTTCTTTTGTCTTTGCTCTTCATATGTACCACACTCTCCATTGGTACTCCATTCATGACTTCCTCAGAATCCATCTTGTTTAGCCGGAAAACTTTCTTCTTTCTGTCAATTTCAATTTCAGGCATCGTTGGAGTGTGAATACATCATTATTAATCTTCAGATTCCACAACACCTGGACAATTGATTTGTTTACATATGGTTGTATTGTTCTTATGTGCACATTGCTTTACTTGTTGCTTTTATATGCACATTTTATTTGTTTACTGAAGGTTGTGTTCATTTAAACCTGCACTAGGGAAACTTACCTCTGATGGCCACATGGTGCCATCTTTCATGTTAATGTTACAAAACCAAATGTCCAATTTTTACATGACAAGATATTTAATTTCTATGGACCAAGGTCGTTTACAAATAAAAACATGGCTGTTATTTAACAATCAATCTTCAAGCGTGTGTGGTTTTACACATCTATGAAGATAAATCAGACACAGTTGATCATATGATAAAATCGTTTGATGGACATGTCCACAACAGTAGTATGATGTAAAATATACGAGTAATGTCAGTTTGACCACATTGGGGCGCCATAATGGCTAGATGGCTTATCTCTTTATCTGTATCTTTGTGTGGTTTACATTTGGCACATAATCATGGCTATAAATCTAGCTAATGTATGAATGATGGCTCAATTTGGACACATGGGGGCACAATTGGACAAGAAACATAATTCTTTCTTTATTTGGAGAATCTATGAATAGATGGTGCGTATGGATCTCTCAGTGCACATTGGTGCAATAAGGCCGATAGCAGCTAAATGCTGAAACATGCTCAATGCTGCTTGCAGTTTTAATTATTATTATTCCCGGCAAAAAAGTGTCCTCTTTACAAATTCCTGTGAGATAAAATGGCGTGAAAGTGCCCAAATGTATATGGTAGTAAAGGGCCAAATGCCGCAACCTCTGGTGCAGTGGCAATGCAAGTCAGCCTCATGGTGGTACTGTCACAAGCCTTCAAAGTCGCACTATTTGCTCACCACGCCCACCCCTTGTGGCCTAGAGTCTTGAAAAATGTGACAGAATTCAGGTACGGGGTCCTATCGCAAAATTTGAGTTTGGCTTTTTTTTACATTTTATAAAGGTCCAGATTCAGATCTTTGTAATGGTATACAACACAATACTGTTTGATAAAGTTATGGAAAAGATATGCAGCTTTGAATGTTGATGATCTGCTCTACCTAATTCGGAGAAAAAAAGCTTGAAAGATTTTCGCACTTGCTTGAGAGCTGGTCTTTGTTTATGCCCATTCAGCATAGTTCACACCCACTTAGGCCTTAACCCCACCCAACTATTTAAGTACTCAAATGGGGACACTCTCGCCTTGTGCTTAACTGGTCTGGTTGGTCTCTAATCAACACACTATATCAAATTAAATTAAAGTTTATTCACCTGCACTTGATAGATCAGCTACAGTTGTGCTCGAAAGTTTGCATACCCTTGGAGAATTGGTAATATATGTACCATTTATAAAGAAAGCATGAGTGAGCAGGTAAAACACTTGTCTTATTTCTTATGGGATTCACATTCAACTGTAGGTCATAACAGAATGGCACAATCATAAAACAAAACATGGCAACAAAGAAAAAAATGAACTGACCCCTGTTCAAAAGTCTGCATACCCTTAGTTCTTAATACTGTGTATTGCCCCCTTTAGCATCAATGACAGTGTGCAGTCTTTTGTAATAGTTGTCTATGAGGCCCCGAATTCTTACAGGTGGTATAGCTGCCCATTCGTCTTGGCAAAATGCCTCCAGGTCATGCAAAGACTTTGGTCGTCTTGCATGAACCACACGTTTAAGATCACCCCAGAGTGGCTCGATGGACTTTTAAGGTCAGGAGACTGTGATGGCCACTCTACAACCTTCACCTTTTTCTGCTGTAACCACTGGAGGGTCAACTTGGCCTTGGCTTAGGGTTAGGGTTGCCCATCCGCAGCTTTCGTGTAGAAGAATACAAATTGTCTGCCAGTATTTTCTGATAACATGCTGCATTCATCTTGCCATCAATATTCACAATATTCCCCATGCCTTTAGAGCTCACACACCCCCAAAACATCTGTGAGCCACCACCATGCTTCACAGTGGGGATGGTATTCTGTTCACAATAGGGCTTGTTGACCCCTGTCCAAACATAGCGGTTATGGTTGTGACCATAAAGCTCTATTTTGGTCTAGTCACCACCAAATTACAGTGTGCCAGAAGCTGTGAGGCGTGTCAAGGTGTTGTCAGGCATATTGTAACCGGGCTTTTTTGTGGCTTTAGCGCAGTAAAGGCTTCTTTCAGGCAACTCGACCATGTTGGGATATTTTCATAAAATGTTATTTCACATTCACCTGATGAAGAGTAGACAGAACGTCTCGTGATCACTTGCATATCAATTGGGTGTTAATGAAACATTTAACCAGGGCTCATATTATTTTCCCACACAGTCCAATTGTCTTTGATTTTTCCACATTTAATTATTAAGAGAGATTGATGAAGAATAAGGTACACAGTTTTGATTTCTATGTGTGTGAATGTCAACAGCTGTGCTTAGTTTTTCTTACTGTACTTATGTGACTAATGAGCAACAGTATATTTCATGTGGATGTCAGAATGACCTGTGGCTTGTCCTTGAATGCCTTGGGAGGATGAATGAGCTCATAGATTAGGGAATCCTTGACTTCAGAGAATATGCTAAATAATGATGAGTAGTGGCTTGAGGAGCGAGTCCCAGAGGGTTATGAAACATTATTGGAGGATTTGAGAAGGATCCATCCAGAAATTAGCATAATGGGAGGACCTAATATCATTGTATAACCATACTGTATAAAAATGTGTGTCTAAGGTTTGGAAGTCGGTTGTTTTGCAGACCAACATGGATTGGTTGCTCTGCAGATCAGCACGGCTTTATGACGTCAATAAAGTCTACTTTTGAATTCACAAACTCCTGAGTTGTTTGAGATTGTTGGTGGGAAAAAGGGGAACAATTTTCCACAACAACCATGCAGCTCATTTTTGTTAAAGTATCATCATATTGTGCTCCTTCCACACCATCTTTTGTCAGAGCAGCCTGTATTTCTCCTGATGTTACCTGTGGGGTTTTCTTTGTAGCCCGAACAGTTCTTCTGGCAGTTTTGGCTGAAATATTTCTTGGTCTACCTGACCTTGGCTTGGTATCAAGAGATCCCCGAATTTTCCACTTCTTAAAAAGTGATTGAACAGTACTGACTGGCATTTGCAAGGCTTTGGATGTTTTTTTATTGCCTTTTCCATCTTTATAAAGTTCCATTACCTTGTTACACAGGTCTCTTGACAGTTCTTTTCTGCTCCCCATGGCTCAGTATCTAGCCTGCTCAGTGCATCCACGTGAGAGCTAACAAACTCATTGACTATTTATACACAGACAATAATTGCAATTTAAAAAGCCACAGGTGTGGGAAATGCACCTTTAATTGCCATTTTTACCTGTGTGTGTCACCTTGTGTGTCTGTAACAAGGCCAAACATTCAAGGGTACTGTATGTAAACTTTTGATCAGGGCCATTTGGGTGATTTCTGTTATCATTATGATTTAAAAAGGAGCCAAACAACTATGTGATGATAAATGGCTTCATTTGATCACTATCCTTAAATAAAAGACATGGCTTTGTTGTTTAACAATAGGGCGCCAGGGTTTGGGAATGTTAAATTCCCAAGGCATAAGATGTTACGATATGTAGTGTGATGTTTGCTGTTCAACAAAAGGGTGCCAGGGTACTGGAATGTTTAATCCCACAGACAATCGATGTTACGACAAGTTCTAAGTGTGTACAACAGATGAGCTATAACCAGTGGGTGGTACCTTTCATGTTTTACAATGTTTGTGTAACATGGGTTTTTGCCATTTTAACAAGTACAGAATTTCTTGTGTAAGATATAAAGAGGGGTTCAGGACTTGTGATTTTGGAAAGTTTCTGCCCATTTATTATTTTAACATGAAATGGGTCTTAAGATCAGATCCGCCTATTGTAATGGTCTCAAAAATAGAAAATAATCCTTATTTTAGCACAAAATGTAATACATTCAGGTTGATAAACATCCCTCATTTTACACAAGGTTTGTAATCCACCATAGTACTACTTAATACATACATTGTGTGGGTGACATTAGTATTCTAAAGGAAAATTAAACCTGGGTTGAGCAGACATGGCTTGGTTGATTGCGTTATGGTTGGGTTAAAAATAGTGTAAAAAAACTGATGACTTTGGTACATGTGTTTGTATGATCATTGATTATTCATGAAATCAGAATGGGTATTTTAGGTCAGCATTAACCTCTGAGTTGCATTATATGGCAAAAAGTTACAAACGTACCCAGAATGTGGAGTTAAAATTTGCATGAACAATGCTGATTAGTTGACAACATAAGATAGGTTATTTCTGGTAAACAAAACATTTGTAAATGCGTCTTATCAAATTGTACAATGGGGATTAACGCAAGAATGTTGTCTACAAATTGGTAGAATTGTTCAACAGGCAACAATGCTTACAAAACTGTAGTGTGCGTGCGTGTGTGTGTGCATGTGTGTGTGTGCGGGGATGCGAGACTTCCTGGTATTGCAGCATGAAATTAATTCAGATTTTTGTATGCTGTAATATACTTATGTCTTTTTAAAAAAAAGATTAATGGCAATATTAAGATAAATGCTTGCAAGTGTATGTATGTGGATGAGTTTGTCCTTAATAGATAAAATGAAATGACGCGATGTTGCGGCAAAGACGTGATAACTAACAAGAATGGGGTTACAACCGGAAGTATCAAATGTAAACAAATAAATGAACTAAATAGTTTAGCTTCATCCGACCACATCACTATTTTATTTAATGGTAACGATATAGTTCTGAAGTGGTGAACGGTGATGTGTAACCAATGACAAAGTTAAGAGGCATAACCCTTCGGAGGCGGGCAGGTTGTGTTGTCATTATTAAATCCGCGGTTGACGCAGAAGACATCTGCCATTTCGAGCGCTGTGTAGGTCCGCTTACCTAGTAAGTACAAGTTATTTTATTTGAAATAATTGTTTTGAATTGTGTTGCAATTATAAAAGCTAACAAACGACACATTTGAACTTTTTAAGAATGTATAAAATAATTACATAATGAAAATGATGGGGCAATTCAAACGTTAAGCTTTTATGTCTTTCATATTGTCTGTTTTTTATCTGTGGTTTAGGGGTGTGTGGAATTCAACACAGGCTTGTTTGGAAAACACCTTTTTGGACCTTCAGACCTTGGTAAGTAGTCTTTTAACATTTAGTAATCATCAGCCTTAAATACCTGTATACACTAGGTCTTCTGTTAAGCCACTGTTTTTATTTCAGACCAAGTAACCAGCATCAGTGTCAGTTGGACTGCACGGTTGTGATTTTACACAACATCCTGAACAGACACTTTTTGTGTAAGTGTAAACATTCACAGACATTTTCAGTGGTGTTCTAAAATGTTATTAACATTGACAATCTGCATATAGCTGAATCTTTGTACTCTATATGTCAACCAACAGTGTGGAGCGGGGCGATGTTGGAGACTACTACAACACCATAATGGCTTCAGTTACGGAACCCCCCACCTTGTGGCTGTACAACGTCAGAGTTTTTGTTTCATAGTTACCCCCGTTACACAATACTTGAAAGCTGAAGGTAATACATCTCTACAGTCATTTCATCAAAACTGTGATGTATGTAAATGTATGTTTGAGTTAGAATAATATTTTAACCTGTAAGTGGATCATTGTTTACACGTTAAGCTAGAGAAATGGCAAAAGATGGTGATAACAACAGACCAGACACTGAATAACCATCAACTTCAACACATATCCAACAGATCGTACCTAACGCAAGTGCACACAGCAATACCCCATAGATAATACTCACAATACAGCGAAAAGACACCGCATGTCGGCACCAGGGTCACCCCATCAAGAGGTACGAAACTCTGAATCTGTTAATCTACAGATTACACATGAGCAAGTTAATACATTGTTGCACAGCGATACAGACATTAATCCACAGATGCAATGTTTGTTAAACGAGATTATTAGCCAACATTTTTTGGACGATCTAGTTGACACCTCTACATGCTCTCTGATGCATACTCATTACAACAACCCGGCTGATTAAGAAAGGTTCAGATCTTTAACACAGAGGGGTCTTGGTGATGTTAGAGTGATACAACGGAATCAATTTTACAATGTGGAATTATGACAGTAAATTTCCTAAATATTGGTGAAGTTGATGATTTTGGCACATTCTATGCTCGCATTATGGAAGGCTTGGATACTTTGATTGTTAGAGCTTCAGACTATGTACAAGGACCCGCTGATCGTCTGCAGACAGAACTGTTTGGTGAATCTCTGATCTCCTCGGTACATGTGCCCATGAGAGCTGATGAATATAATGAACACACGTTTTGGCGGGTTACTCAAAAGTGTTATGCAGAGTAATGCAGAGCTTTTGGTTGATGACTTTGTACGAGGCGAAGGTGGTGATGATGATCCTGTCCTTGGTAATGCAGACACAATTGCTAGAGATAAGAGAGTTCACATTGAAAAACAGAGTAGTGTCCAAGCGCTTCAGATTTGTATACAACAAGTGTGTACTGCTCCCCGGTTACAGCACAAGGCCTTACGGGTACTAAATCACATTCTAGGATGGATAGTGACCGTAGCAGATTTGACCTATGACTACAACACCCATTCAGCTGTGTCATTAGCGGACCCAATAAATCGGGTAAAACGTATTTTGTGAAGATGTTGTTGGATAATACTGATGTTTTGTCCAAAGAAATTCAGAATATAGTCTGGGTTTATTTGTGTTGGCAACCGTTGTATGATGAAATGCTGAGGTTGAGGGAAATTACTTTTATAGAAGGTTTACCAGCATTGTTGTGTGGTGACAATCTGTTACTGATTCAGAAAAACAACCTTTTAATTATTGACGATTTAATGAAAAGTGCATCAGAGAGTTTGGAGATGGAGAGAGTTTTCACACAATATTCACACCACCGTAACCTGTGTGCCATCTACCTTGTCCAAAACATGTTTGTTAAAAAAGCAAATCTAGTAGAACTATTAACTTGAACACAAATGATTTCATCTTGTTTAAAAACCCACGTGACAAACAGCAGATTAGTATTTTAGGAAAACAAATATACCCCGACCTTTCTCGGTTCTTCATGGAGAGTTTTAAAGATGCAACACACTCATCCTTTGGTTGTTTACTTGTAGACTTTAAGGCTACAATACCAGAAGACTACCATCTGAGAGCAGAATTGTTTTCCGGGGATTGGCCTATTGTGTACATTCCTAAGAAAGTTTGATCTTGTCTAAACGCGTTCGTAGAAATCTACCACTTTTGAAGATTCTGTTTAAGGCACCGCAGAGTCAACGAAAAGTTATTTTAGAAACCGCTTCAACAGACCTCATTCTATCACTTTGTGAAATTGTTCTTAATCTAAGACGCGGTAATATACCCTTGACAGAATCGCAGCTGCGTAAAGTGAAGAGAGAAAAATCCAACATTATATAGAAAGAACACTTCAGTCGCAAAGAAAATAAAAACCATCAACCAATCTGGAGGTTTTCTACTACCGTTACCAAGCGTAACAGTTCCATTCCTAACCAGTCTAATTGTATCGAGACACGGTTAAACAACATGGATCATGCTCAGAAAATGTTTCTGGTGCCACAACATCAGTTAGAAAAACTGCGAGAATCCAAAACGACTAGCACCAATGTAGGACAATCTGTTGAAAATGATTTGAACTCATCGATACGCAATATACTGATGAAGACTTATATGGATTTACATGAAAAAGCTAAAAGATACTCTGCCATTTTACAAAGATTCTTGACTGTTGTTAGACAGGGTGTGCTTGACACAAATACACTGACTTTAGGTCTACCCGGGTCTGAGACTGGGGCTGATGTAGTAAACGTGACTGAGGCTAATCAAACTGCTGATCGAAATGTTAACATTGTTGATGAAATTTTGTGCCTGTGAGGAGTAAGAAGAATGTTGAATATATTGTAAATAGAATGCTCAGGTCTGAAGATTTGACTTCATGGACTTCAAATGGTGAATTCATTTTCAAAGGAGAGATAATCAAGGGTTTGCACCTGTTGGATCTGGTTAAAAGTGTGACAGCAACCAACAAAATTGCTGACGCTAGGCCTTTGGGGTTGGGGGAGTTCCTAGAGGCCATGGCATTTCTCAACATGCCTTTTACAACTATTCCAAATGAGCTTGTAAGGCGTAAAATCAATTCATATAAACAAACGCCTGGCAACACACTGGATTATTTAGCCATACCCCGGCGCCTACTTCTAGTACCACTCCCCCTGCAACTGGTTATCAATCAACCAAAGCTTTCTTTGTATCCCCTACCACAGACCCCACAAAATGGCTTTCCACTTTAATGTGTTTTTATTTAGTTTTTTTTTAATCATTTGTGATTCATTGTCAAAGTGTATGTTTTTGCCTTAACTATTTGTTGTATGAATAATACTATGTAAACATCGATGTTGTTTTACAATTGCCTTTATTTTTGAATAATAAAACAGGCATAAGATATACTTTTAACTGTCTTTCTTTAACAACCGTGACACAAATTAAATTATTCACAAGATTGAGCATGCTGTATACCAGTAAACCTTTGTCTATCACGCTTACTCTGATACATCTTAGATACAAATTTGGAGACTAACATAATTTTTTCATCAGTATAAAAAGACATAACATCTTTGTTACTCAGACCTCTTGTCATTTGATAGAGAAAGAACACACAATGTTGTCCACAAATGGTCGAAATCACATCCTGGACTTGTTTTGAGCTGTATTCCACACTCTCAAAGGTTTGTAGAAAAGCTTTGATTGACTTGGGAAAATACATAAAATCTGGGGAGTTTCTAAAACTGTCATAAAACCTTCCAACGCCGTCGTCTGTGATGTAAATAGCCAGCCAATGTTCTCCGGGGTGATTAGTTGGGTGCGTATTAACAATCATCATTGATGCTACATCTCGGACCGGTCCACCGGGTAGTTGGTCGCATGCCAGCACACCGTCGAAATTAGTCCTAGATGAAAATTGGTTCACCACACCAGTCAACTCTGCGATATTCATTTCTCATCTGTTTGGGTAATGTTTCCTAATAGTAGTCAACCATGACTTGCCTCTGGTTGGACACTTCAATGATGGAGTCAAAAACTGAATAAACAACCAAATTAATCGTGTGGGGTAGTGCTTGACAGAACCTCATCTCAAGTCGATCATTCCCAGACTTAATCAGGGATAGGTGTAGCCACGTAAGAATCAGACCGATCAATAGCCATAGCTTGGTCCTTTAGGTGTTTTCTTGAAACTAGGGCCAATTGGTAAAGTTTACGCACTGCTGATCCCGATGTGTAATCTGGTTGGAATGGTTTGCTAGGAAATTGTTTGTGTCATTTGTGTCATTTTCCACATATCCAACGACAATGCATTTTGGTAGGGTTCCTGAAAATAGGTTTTTCTGGTTACAAACACGACTCCCCACAAGTAAATTAAATATCTTCATGAACACCCTTTCAATCCGGTACTTTGCATTGGTTGAAAGTAGAGCTTGAGTGTGTCCAAGTTTTACGGCTGGTGATAAAGTCACTTTCTTGACAAAGATGATGCTGAAACTATGTGCAGATGATAACGCACATCCCCTACCCCCATAAGACAGAACTCATCTTTACAGTGTACCATCCTAACCTTTATGTCCACACCGTTTAACATGAGTTTCTCTTAAAGATATCGCTATGAACTGGGCCGATCATTTCGAATTTTGTACTACTCGCTGAATAGACAGACCTTTTCAGAAGTCCTTTGTTATCTCCTGCAGAATCCGCAGGAGATAGAGAATAGATGTTGATCGCTGTAGAGTCCGCCATGTTTTGTAATGTATGCGTAGGTTTACTCAGCCTAGTCTGAATGACCGACACCTGGGGTCTGTGTGGTTTAAATACACTGACCACGCCAGCCACCTATGGCGTTGTAAAAACATGAAAGGTACCACCCACTGGTTATAGATCATCTGTTGTACACACTTAGAACTTGTAACACTGATTGCCTGTGGGATTAAACATTCCAGAACCCTGGCACCCTTTTGTTGAACAGCAAACATCACACTACATATCGTAACATCTTATGCCTTGGGAATTTAACATTCCCGAACCCTGGCGCCCTATTGTTAAACATCGGACTTATCGTAACATTGAATGTCTGGTGAATATAACATCCCTAGAACCCTGGAGCCTTATTGTTGAACATCAAAACCACCATAAATTGCATACCACACACCCCCAACCCATATTTCATCCCCGGACATGCATACGTCACACCGGAAATACCACCCCAGAACATACGTCACACAGGAAGTCCCAACTACCAAACTGGAAGTCACACCCACAAACCGGAAGTCCCGCCTACTGACAATCAGTCATCCAAAAGTGACACAATATGTCCTATATTAACTACTTATAACATTTCTACTTCTTACGTATGACATTACGACAATACGGAAAAAATTACTGCAAGTATATTTTATTGGGACTCATTAACTATGCTTTAATGGTTTTATGGCCATTTTGAATTTGTGAAAAACACTTGAAAAGCATGTCCTCTGGCACATAATGAGCAGGGGCATGGTTTTGCACATATATAGACAACCACACGGTGTTGCTATTCAGGTTTCCCACATTTGCAAGCTCACCACGCTCACCCTGTTTGAGATGAAATCTTGAAAAGAGGTAGATAAGTCCATCTTCTCCCAAGGAAATATTGCATTTGGGATCCCTTAAGTCAGGCGTAATGGTTTTCGGAAATTCTGAATTTGTGAAACACACTTCAAATGCTACTTTTATTGCATCAAATGACCAATTTAAACCTTTTCACAAGGACGTTTTAAAATATCACTAAAGCGTGAGTTCTTAATACACATTGTCAGTATGCGCTGTCAGTAATTTGAGAATTGTATATTATGACACAACAATAAATTGCCACCACAGCAGCCCATAAACACCATGTTGCTTACTAGATATGGAGCAGTATTCTGATTTCGACTGGTTAAAATTATATTTGTAAACTACTAACGGCAGTAGTACTGTTAAACAGTGTACTGAATAATTATTGAGCAACATCCAAAATGTGTTCTTTTCCTGAGTATCACTCCACTTGCATCAATAAAACATACGCTAACTATCAGACAGTGGTTTGTGTGTTAATAATGTGTTAATATTTACGTTATTATTCACAATATCACTAAAGATTATGACAAATAATCAATTCCAATTCTTGCATATTTAGTAGTGGACGAATACATCAGTGAAAAAAACCTTTATGAAGATTATGTTGAGCTTGTTCGGCTACTCACTGTCTATATGCGTAGCCATGTTTGTTTACATTGCACTGGGTTCTGGGACCAAAGATGTTAAAACAATACGTTTCACAAATCTGACTGGAAGATGTTAAAATCTAATGACCTTCCTGTCTCTTAGTCACCCATCTTATCACATGTATCTTTGTTTGATTCAGATATACAAACATGGCAGCTTTGTGTATCGTAAATTATTTTGACCGTGCGTCAGCTCACCCATGTTTTGATAAGTTGTATACACTAGTTGATAATTTAATAACTGTGTTAGCCTGATTTTTTATTTAGGACAAAGTTATGAAGACTGTTAGAGCTAAATATAACTGAATAACAGCGTGGTTAGACTGACCAGTGACCAATCAGTGCTCTAGTCTAAAGATGGATAAAAACGCTATCAGTCTGGAAGAAATTGGGATAAAGCTGGAGAGAAAGGTAGAATAGGCATTGCTTTGGAAAGGTAGAGGAATACACGGTGTGAAAACTGACGAAGCGAAGTACTTGGCAGGTAAGCTAGTTACTACTGTAAGGACTAGCAAGCTAATGTTTTGTTTTATCCAGCAAGCTAGTAGATTACTGTAGCTGCCATTTAGATGTACAGAAGTTAGTCAGGGGCTAATGATAGGCTGGACAATAGAACACACAAAAATTCACCCACTCCTGGAAATTCTTCAAAAATCAACAATATAACTCAGAGACATGAAACTTTCTCAAGGTGTTAAACACTTCATAAGGTGTTTTGGACACACTGTTATTTTTTCATCTCGCTGGAGTCGATGATTCTCTGGCTTAACAAGCTTAACCGTTTCCCAGTCAAAGTGAATGGAATTATGAAACCAACAACACTACAACACAGTAGGTGGCAGCATTCATCTAAACGTAAATTGCGGTCCGCCAGGATACCATTGAAGAAGTCACTCAGTTAGCCAGGAGCTGGCTAACAGGTAGAGGTGTGCGATACCGCAAAATTTGGGTTTGATACAATACCAAGTTATACAGGGCCAGAATCGCTGATTTCTTTACCAATACCAATACTTTTTATTATTAAAAGTGTACTTTCATTTATGGGAGAGCAGTGTGTCATGATTTATGAGGTAAATGCATCATCATTGGGCTAAATCTGAATAAGTTTTTATGACCACGGAATGATTTGCAATCATTGTAAGGTGAGTGGTAGAATTTCTACCTGCCAGCTGTGGGACTTGGTAAAAAAAGTGCTACATAAATCAATTAGGACCGTTTTTTTTGCTTTCCACTGTTAATTACTCTATCACATGCATGTTAAAACACATTACTGTTTTTAAAGGCCCAAACAACAAAAAATACATTTTTTATCATTTTAATTTGAATGTGCATATCTCAGGTTTGAGGTATATTTATTCAGTTCCATTAAAATAAGTAATTTAGATATGTTCCAATGGGCTGAACATATTTGAAAGTCTGAATATAGTCTATATTTAATCAGTCTGCTAAAGTAACAGCTAATGATGACCAAATACAGTTAGTAATTAACAGTAATTAACATTATGTAACATTAATGTAAAAATAACCAATGCTGAACGTCTGATTTGACTAAAATATCAATTTCACTACTATATACAGTTAGGTCCGGAAATTATTGGACACTGACACAAGTTTTGTTATTTTGGCTGTTTACCAAAATATATTCAAGTTACAGTATAATGAATATGGGCTTAAAGTGCAGACTCTCAGCTTTAATTTGAGGGCATTCACATCCAAATTGGAGGAAGGGTTTAGGAATTACAGCTCTTTATTATGTAGCCCCCTCTATTTCAGCAACATTAGAAGTTGGCAAATCAACAGTTTGGTGACTTTTGAGAAAAAAAGAATGCACTGATGAGCTCTGCAACACAAAAAGGCATGGACACCCACAGAAGACAACAGTCATGGATGATCGTAGGATCCTTTCCATGGTAAAGAAAAACCCCTTCACAACATCCAGCCAAGTGAAGAACACTCTCCAGGAGGTAGGCATATCATTATCCAAGTCTACCATAAAGAGGAGACTTAACGAGGGCAAATGCAGAGGGTTCACCACAAGGTGCAAACCATTTATAAGTCTCAAGAATAGAAAGGCCAGATTAGACTCAAAACATCTAAAAAAAAAAGCCAGCCCAGTTCTGGAACAGCATTATTTGGACAGATGAAACTAAGATCAACCTGTACCAGAATGATGAGAAAAAAAAAGTATCGAGAAGGCTTGGAACACGCGATGGAGGCAGTGTGATGGCATGGGCATGCATGGCTTCCAATGGCACTGGGTCACTCGTCTGGGTCACTGGCACTAGTGTTTATTGATGATGTGACAGTGAAGTGGCCGGATGAATTCTGAAGTATATAGGGATATATTGTCTGCTCAGATTCAGCCAAATTCAGTTAAGTTGATTGGATGGTGCTTCACTTCACAGATGGACAATGACTCAAAACATACTGCAAAAGCAACCCAGGAGTTTATTAAGGCAAACAAGTGGAATATTCTGCAATGGCCAAGTCAATTACCTGATTTCAACCTGATTGAGCATGCATTTCACGTGCTGAAGACAAAATGTAAGGCAGAAAGACCCATGAACAAACAACAACTGAAGACAGCTGCAGTAAAGGTCTGGCAAAGCATCACAAAGGAGGAAACGCAGTGTTGGGTGATGCCCATGCGTTCTAGACTTCAAGCAGTCATTGCCTGCAAAGGGTTCTCGACAAAGATTAACCCTTTTCAGCCGGAGCGTTCCAATTTCGGAATCCTAATTCTGATGGTTTTACTCTTAATATCTCTGCGGTCCAATCACATATTTTAAATCTGAAAACTGCCATGAATACTAGAAGACATAAGCTACAAACTGATATAATTGGGTTGTGCGTTATCGGCTGGAACTTTTTTATTCAGCCCCTAAATGTGAAGGAGCAAAATCCCCATTTTCCTGAGGCAATTTTAGACCACGGTCAGGAGAGTGGATCTGGAGTCTTACTTTTGCAGATTTGATGTGCAAACGAAGTCAATCATTGGAGGTAAGGAAAATATACAATTGCTCATTACAATGTTTTACTAATTGTGTCACTAGATAGATTCAGTTGTTTTTTAATAAAGTCGATTTTCGGTGCTGAATGACCAGTTTGACGTTTGCTAAATTACTTTGACGGACACTACCAGTATGCCTGCTCTAGTACCCACTTACACAGATTCTGAATTAATCCATATTTCTCTATATATGACGATGTAAATGAACAAAAATAGTTTGTGCACAGCAATAGGTTGATAACAAAGCTAAGTTTGTCACTAGTTTGAGCAAGTAAATACACTAAACTTAGCCAATTAGATACCGTAGCCGCAAGCTAAAAACCGAGCCAGAATGGGAGATAATTCACTCTGTTTCAGTGCTGGCTCGTCCTTCTAAAGTTTTGCATATCTAATTTATGAGGTGTGTATCATGTGATTTTGTCAGTAAGATGTAAATATTATTGTAGAAAAAGCATGTCTGATTATACATAACTAGCTGCCATCAATGTAAAATATATCTACAAACCAGGCAACAGTTGCTGTCATCTGTCTGACGTGGTTTTCCATCCAGGCCATTATATTTCAACTACAGTATGGCACTGTTACTGTACTTAGTTTACTATTACTTACTATTACATTACTAAATCTAAATTGTTATAATAATGTCATTTTGTTTTTGTCCACTACTATCACTTTCCCTGGTGCTTGTATCCATATGATAATGATATGAGCCTAGTTAGACACACAGAACATGCGAAAGGGTTTTCAGTAAGTCCTTTGTTTTATAGTGTGTTATGGATTTATGAAACAATGAAACTAAAGTGTATTGTTATATTTTGTATGTGTAGGTAAAGATGGATGGAGATGAAGGTGTTGATGCTTGCTTACTAGTGTATGCAGAGGAAGAGGTCACTGACATCCAACTGATGGCTCCATACCTGTCTTCTTCCACTCCCTAGGTCTGCCAGCCACCCAGCATCTCTCCATGGCCTCCATTTGCCCCTTCCAAGACCCACTCCACCCTTGCCTCGCCTCATCTTCCTCCACTCCTGGTCTTTTCTTTTAGCTCCCCATTGGCCCTGCTTGCTACTCCTTGCCAACCAGCCATCGGCACCGTCACAACTACTTCATACGCAGTTAGTTTTGAGAACTGTAACTCCTGCTTGTTCCTCACACTTGTATGTTTTCCTTTACTTATGACATACATTCTGCATGGCAACCTGTCAGCATATTGGATTCATAAGAAAGTTGGAAAATACAATACATTTCCTTTAATATAACTATATATGATACATTTGTGACTTTGTTTTTAGATAATGTATTCTATTTTAATATGGTTATGATATTGATATGAGACATATGATATGAGACATTTGATATGAGACAATGTATTCCCCAAACGTTATTTTAATAAAATTAATTTAATAATATTTTAACTTGTTTATATCTTTCCTTGTTATGGTAGACTAAATGCTATTCGTAAGATATTTTGGTGAAGGTAAGTTGTAATATAATATTTAGATAAGAAGGTACTGGGCAGCGAACATTCCATAGAATTTTTAAAAAATACCATTGGCCACTTAAATGGCTGTAACTTGTTAAGGGTAACAGATAGTTCTATTCGGATTTCAGATGTTCAAACCTTGCATAACAAGGAAGATTGAGTGTACTCTAACTTTTTATCTATCTTCATTAGAAAGTTGTGTAAATGGCAATTGTTTAGGAAAAGAATAATAGATTTTGTCTGAAATATATATTTCGCAGGCTTTATTTCTTAACTGATCACCAGTTCCTTGACTGGGTTCCTATAGTGTTTCATATGATTTGAAAGGGCTGTTTCTAAGCTTTCTTTGGATGTCATGTTTTCAAATAGGGTGTCGCCACACCAAATTATACTTATTAATACAACAGCAGCTCTTGATCAGTAATGAAATTGAACATTCCGCTCAGGCTGGAAAGGGTTAAAAACCTTTTATTTATGACTGGGTTAATTTGTGCAATTACATTTGAGCCCCTGAAATATGGGGATTGTGTATGAAAATGTTTGAAATTCCTGTTTCATACAATATTATTGTTCAACCCCTTGAATTAAAACTGGAAGTCTGCACAGCAATTGCATCTCGGTTGTTTCATTTCAAATCCATTGTGGTGGCGAACAGAGACATAATTGCGTCAGTGTCCAAATTTCCGGACCTACAGTGGATATAAAAAGTCTACACACCCCTGTTAAAATGCCAGGTTTTTGTGATGTAAAAGAATGAGACAAAGATAAATCATGTCAGAACTTTTTCCAATTTTAATGTGACCTATAATGTGAACAATTCAATTGAAAAACAAACTGAAATCTTCGAGGGGGGAAAAATGAAAAATAAAAACCTTACAATAACCTGGTTGCATAAGTGGGCACACCCTCTTATAACTGGGGATGTGGCTGTGTTCAGAATTAACCAATCACATTCAAACTCATGTTAAATAGAAGTCATTACACACCCGCCATCATTTAAAGTTACTCTGATTAATCACAAATAAAGTTCAGCTGTTCTTGTAGGATTTTCCTGACATTTTCTTAGTTGCATCTCAGAGCAAAAGCCATGGTCCGCAGAGAGCTTCCAAAGCATCAGAGGGATCTCATTGTTGAAAGATATCAGTCAGGAGACAGGTACAAAAGAATTTCCAAAGCATTAGATATACCATGGAACACAGTGTAGACAGTCATCATCAAGTGGAGAAAATATGGCACAACAGAGACATTACCAAGAACTGGATGTCCCTCCAAAATTGCTGAAAAGACGAGAAGAAAACTGGTCAGGGAGGCTTCCAAGAGGCCTACAGCAACATTAAATTAACTGCAGGAATTTCTGGCAAATACTGGCTGTGTGCTACATGTGACAACAATCTCCCGTATTCTTCATATGAATGGGCTATGGGGTAGGGTGGCAAGACGGAAGCCATTTCTTACAAAGAAAAACATCCAAGCCCGGTTGATGTTTGCAAAAACAAACATCAAGTCCCCCAAAAGCACATGGGAAAATGTGTTATGGTCTGATGATACCAAGGTTGAAACTTTTGGCCATAATTCCAAAAGGTATGTTTGGCGTAAAACAACACTGCACATCACCCAAAGAACACCATACCCACAGTGAAGCATGGTGGTGGCAGCATCATGCTTTGGGGCTGTTTTTCTTCAGCTGGAACCGGGGCCTTAGTCAGAGTGGAGAGAATTATGAACAGTTCCAAATACCAGGCAATTTTGGCACAAAACCTTCAGGCGTCCGTTAGAAAGCTGAAGATGAAGAGGAAGTTCACCTTTCAGCATGACAACGACCCAAAGTGCACATTCAAATCGACAAAAGCATGGCTTCACCAGAAGAAGATTAACGTTCTGGAATGGCCCAGCCAGAGCCCAGACCTGAATCCAATTGAACATCTGTGGGGTGATCTGAAGAGGGCTGTGCACAGATGTCCTCGCAATCTGACAGATTTGGAGCACTTTTGCAAAGAAGAGTGGCCAAATATTGCCACGTCAAGATGTGTCATGCTAATAGACTCCTACCCAAAAAGACTGAGTGCTGTAATAAAATCAAAAGGTGCTTCAAAAAAGTATTAGTTTAAGGGTGTGCACACTTATGCAACCAGGTTACGTGAGTTTTTTATTTTTTATTTTCCCCCTTAAAGATTTTAGTTTGTTTTTCAATTGAATTTTTCACGTTATAGGTCACATTAAAGGTGGAAAAAGTTCTGACATGATTTATCTTTGTCTCATTCTTTTACATCGCAAGAGCCTGGCATTTTAACAGGGGTGTGTGGGCTTTTTATATCCACTGTAACTGTATACCAGGATATTCTTTGCCTCCCTGAAATGACTGCCAGTTAACTCTGTGTCCGGGATCTGTCTGAGGCATTTCCCTCTTCCCTTTTCTGTCGCAGCTCAGAGTTCTCTTTCTCGTGGGTTTTCATATGTTTAAACAAATTGGTGGTGTTGCCACAGTAGCGAACAACCTTCCTACATACATCGTAGCTTGTGATGTTTTCATTTACAGCTGTAAATTATCTCCACATGCACACAATGCTCCTCTTTTGTTCAGCCTGTATCTCGGATTGGCAGTTGGTGCCGGTAGTCAGGGTGCACACTGCGGCGCGCTGTGCGTGCGTGACACATATGTTCGTTGTATGAGTGCACAGTCACAAGCAACAGCAGAGGTGGAGAAGCACTTTTCATGACTACTGAACGTTGTTTTCACAGTGACAGTTCTACACTTTCATGAAATGGGTACAACCTAGAAGAAAGAAACTGAAACTGGTCCCGATCCTATTGACACTAGAATCAATCTTCAAAAACAAGACATAGTATCTGTAGTATCGATATTTTAGGATCAATCCGCCCACAGCGAGGTAAAGTCAGTTTTATAATGGACATTCAGTGGACATTCATATTTGCCCGACAAAACCAACTAATTCAGGACAACAAAAAGTATGGGTTCTTGATCAGGTGAAGGTGGACTACAATCCACACTTTTCAAAGTATAAATCAAAGATTTTTTAAATTTTTTTGTTTTTCCAAAATATCATTTTTTATTGTGATTAGAACCTTAGAAATTCAATAGCGTCTACAAAAATTGTGCCATGATAACAAACGTGCTATATTCTGACTCGGGGTAGGATGGGCTACAATCAACTGCTTTTAGTTTTTCGAAAATGTTTTGCACATTTTTGAGTTTAGCCTTAGAAATTCAATAGCGTCTACGAAAAGTGTTGCATGACAAGAAAAGTTGTATATTCTGACTCGGGGGAGGATGGGCTACATTCTATGGCTTCTAGTTTTTTGAAAATGTTTAGAATTCATTTTAGTTTAGTCTTAGAAATTCAATAGCGTCTACGAAAAGTGTGGCATGACAACATAAGTGCTATATTCCGACTCGGGGGAGGATGGGCTACAATCTACAGCTTTTAGTGTTCTGAATTTTTCTTGCAAATTTTTGAGTTCAGCCTTATGGACAGGTACCCCAAACAATGTTGTCTACTCAATATGCTTTCTGTACTGATACCTTGTGGGTGTTGATAGGACTCAAGCATTCATTGTGAATAAAATGAGTTTGACTTTAAGAAAGTAGTGAATTCTGAACATGCAGTAGTCCTAACTAGCATTAAATTATAGTAAATTATACTGTGGGTGATTTTTTTGCATTGTGGGACTTTTCTGTTGAAGTATTTTAGATATGTGATCATGTAACATGAGTGCATTTTTAAAATGACTAATACAACAATGATGTTAGTAACATCTCAGTCAGGCATGTTAGTCCAGCTTTAATTTTTCAATCTGCTTCTATATACTGCCTTGAATTAATACTTCTCACTATCATACCTGTTGGTTTTTGGCATCTCTCTCCCTCGCTCTGCTTGCCTTTCTGACCAGTGTTACTAGTTACTTATGACTGCCTCACTTCTGCATAAAGTAAACCCACACAGTACAACCTTAAATTCAGCAGCTGTCCTTTTATCAGAGATCCTATTCAATGACTCTGATTGATTTACATGATGACAGATCAACAGTCTATCTTGGCGTGGCACTTATGAATGATTTACCTGCTGGTTTGTGGCCTCTTTCTCTCCCCCTCTTGCCTGTTTGTTCATGTCTGTCACTTTCCTGCCATGATTTCTTAATATATTGAACATACTTTTAGGACCCATGGCTGTATATAGATAATTCAAAACATCTAAACTGAAGAAAGAAAATTGCAAGCTGTGGTGTGGAGTTTGTTACCAAGAACTTTAGCTACTTACACTCCATTCTTGACTGGTGGTGGCTCGTCCATTACTTAGCTAGCTTCTATGGTGAAGACTAAGACAGACATTGCACAACACATTTTAGCAGGCATTCATCCTCTTTAAATCATTCATCACTTTTTTCACACAGCCATAGGAACTACTCAGTGTTATCTAGCAAGCAAGCTACTGTAATGTTTGTTAGATAAAAGCTGAAAATCAAGATAGTTAGCTAACTACATCTTAACATTATTTTTGTAAAAAGAAAGCTTATTTTGTCACTTTCATTCATTCTATAGCTATGAAAATGTACTGACGTTTATACACGTTGTACTTATTTTGAAAACAAAACTTATATCTACAGTAATCCACTTAGCGAGCCTACACACACTGCTCTTCATGAAAGAAAGAATGAGAAAGTCGCATGAGATGGGTAGCGGTTGTGTATATGACTAGAGCAAGAGCAAGGGACGTGTGAAGCTTTCTGTTTCCAACAACTCAGGAAATGGCTCCCTAAAGCCAGTATAGCAGATGTAGCGCTCACTTCCTTTGTAATGCAGTGTTATGAAATGTCATGAAAAAGCAATAGCTTTCACTGGGTCTTAAGAAACATTTCTGGGAGTGTGATTTTTCAGATCTGATATTTGGGCGTTCCCAGTCAAAAGTTCAAACAAACCTACTTATGTAAGGCGATTTCTTAATTTTTACTAATTTCCACATTCTAGGATAATAGCGAAGACATTCAAACTATGAAATAACACATGGAACCATGTAGTATCCAAAACAGGTGTTAAACGGGTGAAAATGCATTTCTTCAAAGTAGGTTAATGTTTTTTTCAGACATTAGAATTTGTGAAGAACACTTATGGAAACTACTATGGCACCAAATGACCAATCTTCATGTTCTTTCATATTTGGCATCTAAAAGGTATATATACCAGGCCACTATGTTAGAAATAATGCCTACTTATCACCAATGAATATATTCATGGGCATGGTTTTGCATATATGCTCAAAACTTCTACATGCATAGTGGTATCATAATTCTACTTGCTACATATTTTGACAGCCACGAGACAACGAAAACGAGTGCAAGCTATTTTCGGTCCACCACACGGTGGAGATATTGAGGCTTCCATGTTTGCAAGCTTATGACACTCACCCCGTTTGTGTTAAAATCTTGAAGAGGTAAAAAGGTCAAAATCCTCCAAAGGAACATATTTGCAATTGAGACCCATTCATTCCTTAATAATGTTTTTTAATACAAACTCTGTAATTCATTCTTTTTTAGAAGTATTTAGTTTACTATATAGTTTGATAACGACAGTGGATGAACTGATGCGGTGGCTGGCTGGAGATGCTACAGAGGAGAATGTCCATGCTGATAGGGACGACTCATATGCTAAAGATGCCAAACGGCGTTGGCTCTGGCGTATACTGGAGGGCCTGGGGGTTGACACGTTACAGATCTGCAAATACAACAAGTGCATTTTAATCTCTCTTTCCATTTGGTGGAGGACCTAAATGTAAAAAAGATTCCTAGAAAGACTGTGTGGTCCTACTCTGAAAGGAAGGAAATAATGTAATCTGCTATCCTAAAATACCCGAGTGATACGAGTTGATTTCCCTCCGAATGGTGGAAAGTTTTTCTCAAAACTGTGTGTGTGTAAAAGGCAATCCGTACGCGTGGAATTTAAATTTGTACATGCAGATTTGAGAACCACAAATGTTTTTCATGTATTTGCGTGTAAAATGTAATCCGTAAGATAGAATTTCAATTTGTACATGCAGAAATTAGATCCACAATTGTTTTTCATGTGATTGTGAATCTTTGTTATTTGTGGGATTTGAATGTGCATTTTATGTGTTCACAGATCACAAATTTACAAATGGATTGTCAATCTGCTCATGACAGATTTTAAATTTACGCACGGATTGTCAATGTGTTCGCATGGATTGTCACTGTCATACAGATTACACATTTATGCACGGATTGTCTATCTGTTCACACAAATAATATTGAGACAAATTTAACCCCATCAACCACTGTCTTAGTACATTTACTGTTATAACAAGAAACGCACTTGCACCCCGAAAAATGACTTTTAAAAGCCCTAATCTATATTCTCGGACTACCAAAAGGTTTTTTGATAACTCTTCCAGGCTCACTCATCGATGACAGAGTAAATATATCTGCAAACAATCTAATCGAGGATCTAAACTCAACACTGGGAAATACCTTAGATATGGTTGCACCACTAAAAACAAAAGAAATATGCAACAAGTAACTTGCTCCCTGGTACACAGTCAAAACTAGAGCGCTCAAGCAAGCCTCCAGAAAGTTGGAGCGAAAGTGGCGCTCCACCAAGTTGGAAGTATTTCGACTTACCTGGAAAGAGAGTACAGTGCAGTACCAAAAACAGTCACATCTGCTTGATCAGCTTATTTCTCCACCCTGATTGAGATGAAGAAAAACAATCCAAAATGTCTCTTTGATACAGTTGCCAAGTTAATGAAAAAGCAATACCCAACAAGTGAAGTGGGACTTCACTTCAGCAGTAATGAATACATTAACTTCTTTGATGAAAAGATCATCATTAGAAAACAAACAACAGACTAATCCTTAAATAAGTATAGTCCTCAAAAACTCAGTTGTCCTGAGAATGTGCAGAACTTCCCTGACCTGGTATCAATGGGGACATTTGATCCTGTATTGTTCGACACATTCACTAAATTAGTAATGAGTTCTAAACCCATCAATTGTCAACCAGACCCGATTCCAACAAAACTACTTAAGGAGCTACTTCCTGTGCTAGGTCAGTCGATGGTGAACATAATTAATTGCTCCCTATTCTCCGGAAGCGTACCAAACTTACTAAAAATAGCACAAATAAAACCTCTAATGAAAATGTTTTTTAATAAAATTTATGAAATGCTTCAGTCCGTTTTCAGACCCCATCATTGCACTGAGACTGCACTCGTGTAGGTGATAAATGACCTTCTGATGGCTTCCGCATACGCCCTGTTGCTTCTTGATCTTGATCTGCCTTTGACACCATTGATCACTCCCTTCTCTTGGAGAGATTGGAAACATTCTAGTCTGTTTTAAATCTTATTTATCTGACAGATATCAGTTCATATGCGTGGATGGCATGTCCTCTGACAAATCAAAGTATGTTTTGGTGTTCCTCAAGGCTCGGTTTTGGGACCACTGTTGTTTGTGCTGCCTCTGGGTGATGTCATCCTGAACCATAATGTCAATTTTCACTGCTATGCTGATGAAACAGTTTTATATTTCGATTAAACATGGAGAAGCCTCAAAATTAGCTACATTGGAAGCATATGTTTGATATATTAGGAAGTGGATGATGGAGATGTTTTTGCTTTTAAACTCAGAAAAAACAGAAATGCTTGTTTTAGGATCCAAAAAACAATGAGTTTTGTTGGCAGATCTTATTGAAACTTAATGATTGTATGGTTGTATCCCAAAAAACTGTGAGAAACCTTAATGTTACCCACGACCCTGATCTCTCCTTTGATGAACATAAAATATATGTCAAGTTGCTTTTTTCCATCTTCGGAACACTGCAAAAATCAGAAGTGTTTTATCAAAAAATGATAAAAAAGGAAAAACAAATCCATGCTTTTGTTACTTCAAGATCAGATTACTGCAAGGTGCTTCTCTCAGGTTACATTGATGAATCAATATATAAACTTCAATTAGTGCTGAACATGGCTGCTAGAATCCTAGCTAGAACGGAAAAATTTGGACACAATACTCCAGTATTAGCCTCTCCACACTGGCTGCTTGTTAAGGCTAGGGCTGATTTTTAGGTTTTATTGTTAACCTATAAAGCAATACATGGACTTGCTCCTACTTACCTCACTGAAATAGTCTAGCCATAAATACCTACACGTAACCTAAGATCACAAGATGCAGGCCCTCTAATTGTACCTAGAATTTCTAGACATACAGCCGGAGGCGGGGCTTTCTCCCATACAGCTCCACTACTGTGGAATGATTTGCCTATTAATGTTAGCGATGCAGACTCGGTGCTAACCTTCAGTTGTCTACTAAAGACTCATCTCTTCAGCATGGTCTATGATTAAGTGTAGTCTGGCCCAGGGGTGTGAAGCTGACCAGAATGGCTTGATAGTGTCCAGCATTGCTGTCTTGCCAGACAGGCTCTCATCTTCACTGGGATGCCCTCTCTCCAATGCCATTCAGGGGCGGAATCATTGACTTACTGTTGTTTCTCTGTTGCGGCCCTCAAGCAATAAGAGTGGGTGATAGAGCCAAAGGGACACCAACCAACCGCAACTACCATTTTCAGGGTGGTTGCGGTTGGTTGGCACAGCACAGAAGAGAACTGGTCAACCCTTCGAGCCTGGTTCCTCTCTAGGTGTCTTCCTAGGTTTTGGCCCTTTTAGGGAGTTTTTCCTAGCCACTGTTGCATCAACACTGCTGTTACTTGCTCCTTGTGGGTTTCACAACTTTTCAGGTGTGAAACCCGGACAACTTTTCAGGTGTACATAGCAGTAACTGTAATAACATAAGAGAATAATGCCTACTCGCTTTTGCTAATTTGATTCGGGGGGGGTGCAGTCCGGTGGCCTGTTGTAGCCTACTTTTCGCATGAAGCAGTCTTGTCTTTAATGAGTTTGTCATAGAAAGCTGTGCACTTTAATGCAAAATTTACTTGAACAAATAGCATTGTCTTCCTGGATGATTGTTACAGTGAGGTGGGATTTTGCGGATTTAAGGATTTTGGATCATAGTTAGTCTGTAAAAAATAAGGAATTTAAAGACTGACGGTGGTGGTAAATCATAACAACCTGTCATGTTCGAATGGGCAGTATGTCGGACCAATCAAAAAACAGGACCAAGTAAAAATACGGGACAAAACATGATTTTTTCTAAATAATTCGGGACAACTGAAAATGGACTGAAACACGGGACTGTCCCGGGAAAAACGCGACATCTGGTCACACTAAACAAAAAGAAATTTAAAATGTCATATGTACTGATCAGCCATAACATTATGGCAGACACTGTGGCAACACTGACAATCTTGTTTTCATGGCACCTGTCAGTGGGTGGGATGTATTAGGCAGCAAGGGAACATAATGTCCTCAGAGTTGATGTGTTAGAAAAATAGGCAAGCGTAAGCTTTTGAGCGATTTTGACAAGGGCCAAATTGTGATGGCTAGACGACTGGGTCAGAGCATCTCCAAAACTGCAGCCCTTGTGGGGTGGTCCCGGTCTGCAGTGGTCATTACCTATCAGAAGTGGGCCAAGGTAGGAAAAGCTGTGAACCGGCAATAGGGTCGTGGACGGCCAAGGCTCACCAATACATGTGGGGAGCACAGGCTGGCCCGTGTGGTCCGATCCAAAAGACGAGCTACTGTAGCTCAAATTGC
>JACXGI010000832.1:47396-73341 GCA_016801175.1 Esox masquinongy
TTGTTTATATATATATATATATATATATATATATATATATATATATATATATATATATATACACAGCTCCGTAAAAAATTAAGAGACCACTGCACCTTTTTCTTTCCTTTCCAAAAAAGTCAAAAAGGCTTTGAGTGAGGAACAGAAGGGTTAAAATTAAGAGACCTCTGCAAATTGAACGCTTCTGTTCCTCACTCAAAACTTTCCTTTTCAACTTTTTTGGAAAGGAAAGAGAAAGGTGCAGTGGTCTCTTAATTTTTTCTGGAGCTATATATATATATATCTCGAGTCCATAGAGGGTTTTTGTCAATAAAGAGTTCATTGTAATTCATCTGTAATACATATTTTTATTTCCTAGGTGATGTGTCTCTTACTTGCTCTCTTGCATGAGTTGGCATTAGAGCTTTTGAGGCAAGTGCTTATCTGAAAGGCACCTTGGTACTAATGGGATTGGTCTCAGGGTAATAGGGTTCCTGTCTCTGCAGAGGTTGACAGGGAGAACATAATTTAAGCCTTGTGCTCTGCTCTTTCTGTCACAGGATACTCTTACAGTATTAGACCAAAGGTAAAAGTAGACTGTTGCTATTCCTCATACAGCCAGCCTATTAGTCAGTTTGGTTTGGGAATATGGTGTAAAAGGTTAATACTGGAATCACACTAAGGGCTTATTGGCTTTCAATTTCTTTAGCAAGAGGTAACGTGTTGCTGACTTAACCACTTCTTAGGTCTGCTTTGTTAGTCAGCATGTCTTACAGCACCTTACTCAAAGTGTCTAGGGGGATACCCTAGTTTTTTTTTTTAGACAGACATTATACCATTATTAAATTCTGCATGAACATATGAAAGAATATATTTAGTTGTTTATTATTCACTCCCAGTTGCAGATGTCGCTCATCTAATTACAGCGTTTTCTTACCGCGGTAAGATAAGGTAGATTGTGTCAGCATGCGGTACATTGCGTCAAGCTGTGATTGCACTATTCCAAAGCATGGGGGAGCTAGAAAACTGAAAGTCCTTGCAGACAATGTTTACGATGTTTCTAACATTACAGCTCCTTACATTATAGGTTTTATTTAAAAACAAAATGTTTCCAGTTGCGTATTCATCACTGCTATAGTTACGATGTGTTTTTTATAAAAAGAAACACTAATAGCCTACACAGAAATAAATACTATTTGTTTAAACCCTTGAATTATCTTAACAAATAATATAATACAAAGCACAGCTATTTGCTTAGATCATGGTTTTGAAGTAGAGTATGGTAGAAGAACGCATCTTATGACTACGCTAATTGACTTTAAAACCGGCAGTAGACTATACTTTATACTCTCCTAATTGGTCAGACTACCTTTCAATTTCACTTCCTGTTTTTTGCATTCTACAACGCTTAAAGCTTAAAAATTAGAGTTCAGTTGTTGGAGAAACAAAATGACTATATCCTTTTTATGACTGGTGTTTCTCTGTTGACTTGGGCAAACTATAAAACCAAGCACAAACTATAAAACCAAAAAAACGATACTGTATTTTCTGCCTCAACACCTTAACTATATTTTGCTAAAAATTATTTCGACTAATAACCAAATACAGGATTTACACTACTCTAGAACCTCCAGGCCTTTCAGACCCCCAGTATCCATGTGGTTTAGCTTCGTTAGCATTCAGTAGTCTACAAAAGAATGAACTACAGGATTTATTTTAAATGTCAAATTAATTTGAGGAATACAATAATGTGTTTGTATTTCAGATCTTATGATAGGAATACAAAAAAAAACAATAACTTCAAAGAACACACACTACAACATTTTTATTTGTTTATTAGGCTCTAAAACTAATTAAATTAAAATACACCACATGTATATACTTCCGAATAAATCCAATAGTGTTGTTTTAATTTTTAACTCATTTTGATGATATTCACAGGAGGTGCTAAGGGGGTGCTATCTTGATGCATGGAGCTGCTGACATAAATGGCTTTCATGAGCGCTGACGCAAGCTGCCCAGCTTTCTTAAAAGTCAATGCCACCACTGTTGCTACTTCCAGAAGAGAAAATGAAACGAGATTTCACGATCTCAAACATCTAGGCCTAATAGTCAAGGACACATAGACAAATCAGCATCATTGACAGAAAATACAGTTAAACGGCTTAGCCGGTTTTAAGAGCCCACACTCCAATTGACCCCTATATAATCTATTCCATTACGAGAATTGTGAATGAATGTCAGGAATTATGCAATACATCATGTGGAGTTTATTTAGGCTTTAGGTCAAATTTGCCAAGGCATTTCTTCAAATAATGGTCTGAGTGATAATTGACTGCTTTTCGTTTTTGATCATCTGTTCTTGCACAACACTCGAATGATTAGACCACATAATAGCATATGTAATACAGACTGTACATAAAGTAGACATTCTCAACAACAACAAATAACTAAATTGCATGAAGTCTAAGCCTATAACTTAAAATGATTTATTAAATTTATTAACGTAAAATGATTTATTAAATACGAGAACAAAACATAAAGCGTTTCTGATACACACGGCCTATCGGCTAACAAGAAAATTGCTCAGCATTTTTAGGGAACATTTTGATTACTATTTGAAAATAGTAAATGTACTTGATTGGATTTCATTTAAACAAAAAAAGCCTTATCATCATGCAGCCAAAAATAAACAAAATATATATTATTTCAGTGCGCTACAATGCAAATAATGTGCTTTCAAATATTAAGCGCTCTGCATTTAACAAACTAATAGAATGCACAAACACTGAAAGGCTGAAGAATAATAACACAATTATATAGCCAGTTATTTTCCAAGTTGTTTTATTTATAGGACAATGTGCCTGTGTTTGTGGTTCAAAGCGAACACATTTATTATTTTCTAGGTATCTAAGTCTTTTGTTCTTTTGGAGTTGATGGCCAGCAAGCAAGTTGTGGTTTCACGCATGTTCCATACTGTTCCTTACGTATGTTTTCAAGCACTTGATGCGATCAGTTGTGGAGTTGACTGATTCATGAGCGCCGAATATTTTTAGTCAGCATTAAGGAAAACTCGATTTGGGTTGACCTGAGAATTTAGCGACTGTGAAAACTGTGCTTAGGTGTGCACAAAAAATTTAGAAGAGCAAACCTACGTCTTCCATTAAAAATAATGCAATATTTTTTTGTATTAAAATATAAATTTTTAAAAAATGATTTGCACATGCTACTGCCATATTTTTCATCATTACACCTCTTCATCCTCATTTTTAAATTAATTCCAATTCACCCTTGGCACAAATTGTATAGGAATTGGATAGAATCTTGTTCATTCGGCAGCATATTCGGTTGAGTTTGATGCTTTGAATGTAACTCGCTCACCTGAAGCGAGCTGTCGTCTGTAAATAGTATCTAATGTCTCCCTACTATCCGCCACCCCCATTATCGGCTGTTTCTAGTGGTCGGTGAAGTAAATCCTTTCAAGTTCAAAATGTAAATGCATTGAAAACCACTGGTACATTTTGCTAATCAATATACCCTTTCAGCTAGGCCACCTCCATTTTTTATAGAAATGTATGAAAAAAAACATATATATAATTGTGTTATTATTCTTCAGCCTTTCAGTGTTTGTGCATTCTATTTTTTTTGGATTTTAAAAATGTCATTTATGGAAATTGTTTTAGACAAGTTGCAATTCGTGAAATTCGACTTGTGCGACAGACCAGGCGTCATGTAATATCAAAGTGATCAGTCTTTTTTCTTTACCGGAAGGCAAGAAAGCTAGCTCCAACTTTCTAGTAGACACTTCAGAGAAGACTACGATCTGTCAATTCTAATACAAATAAAAAGCAGTTATAATGTAATTCAACAAAATAGTAAGTTGGCGAATAATTGGGGACGGTGGCCGATAATAAGGGGTTGTATTTTTTAGCTATATGTAACTAATCAACTACCTGAAAATATTAATATTTCCCCTGAAATTTCAAAAATGATCTTTAATGACATGCTAACATTTTTATGTCACTAATAATCATGGGCATCATTAGGCCTGGGAGTCCGTGGCTAAAGCCCTGGATCTTTTATGAATAGCCCCGGATCTTAAATTATTTATATATATATTTTTACAAAAAAAAAAACAGCCCCTGATCTATTCATCTGTAATTCCGATCATGCTTTTAAAGCCCTCAAAAAATATGACATTGTTGATTAAAGAACGCAAATGTTTTGGGTCCTCTGTGTGTCATTCAAGCAGCAGATCTACTTAGCACTATTTGGAACTTGCGCATTTGGTGTGAGCCAGCTGAGAGAGAGTCAGTGCACCGGTTACAGGGCTTGTCATTGTTGGCATCTGATTCTGGCGGCTATGGATATATGATAATTTTTTTGAATCATTATTCAAAGAGCAATATAAGAAGTGCAGCTGAAGAGTAGGGTTGCATGATTAATCAAAATCATATTGAAATCGCAATTTGAACATGTGATTTCTAAACTGCAGAAAGCTGAGATTTTGGCTTTTTATTTTTTACGCTCAATCAAAATAATTATTTTACATTTTATCTTCGCTATAAACATTTTCGTTAGCAGTTGATTTTAGAATCTGTTTGCCTACTTAAAAATAATAATTCAGATTATTATTATAAAGGTTGGAGTCTGGCAAGCGAACGGCACAATCGTGTCAGTCAACACATATCTACAAGCGCTCGTACAACACATCTTCCCCTAACTTTTGCTATTTTAAGACAATAAACGTTTAGAATTCAAATGTCCAGCTGTAATGGGGGGGCAAACCCCCGAATGTATTGTGATCCTAGCAACGTCTCTGCTAATAATCATCATAAACATTGATGATGTGATCAAATGATTACTTGGTACACGATGATGTTTTTTAAAATTGCTGTTGGATATGCTAATAGGGGGTTCTACAAGATTAGTTGGCCAAGATGTGTTTTCGAAATCAAATTGTTTCACGCTAACAGAAAAATATACAAATCTGACTACTGTATGTACCATTTGTTTTTAATTATGGTAGAAGCACACATATCTCAAAGTAGACCAAAAATGGTGGCCAGATAGTACCCAGACAGGCGCAAATCACTCTTAATGGGCGATACCCCCAGATAAAGGATCATGCTCCTTGTGGTTGAATACAAATTAACTTAACAATGAGAATGAAGTGTAATGTTGATGACATAGTTGATCAATGTTGATCACATGCAGCGGGACAAAATCCATTTTACCTCTAAATTTAGTATTGCAATCTTATTCAAGAAATTTCCTTTTTATTAGGAAAGAAACAAAATATGAAACAATCTGTCTGAATAGGCCTATATGAAATTTCACTGATTATTCTATAGAACCATGAAGATGATCCTGCTTTTTATGTAATTCATCAAAGGTATCACAGTAATTATTAGTGAAACAAAATAAAAACTATATCCTTGACTGTTTCATGACTCTATGATATTAGGTTAGCTATATGCAAATCATTTAACCTGTATGGGCCTAGAAATCAAAAATGTTAATCTTTTTATCGGTCAAGGATTTAAATATTGTGGATTTTCATTTTATTGATGTTTAGAGCTGTATTAAACAAACGAAAATACTATGGCCTGTGTTCTTAGAAAAAGTAATTTCTTTCTTATTAAACCTCCAATAAAAAACAATGAAATTCTACTTCATATATTTTTATTCTAAAAGCCCTGATGGTTCTAGAGTTAATAACTGATTAGGCATGTGACAGTACAAGTCTTGTAACAGGCACTTTGTCTCACCCAGCTCTCTTCTTCAGTTAATGTGGAGAAATAACAGTAATTTGTTTACTTTAGTCCATAGTAAATAAACAAATTACATGTTCTGTTCAAACCCCATTTTATTAGAATCTTTAGGGAAAAAAACAATTGTTATATACCTCTGAAAATATTTGTGAAACAATGATGGGTTGAACGTGTAGTCTATTGCCCGTTTAACAACCAAAATGTCCGTCATGTGAACGTGCTATGTTATATATTTGAACTATATTTTTGTTTGGGACTACTGCAGCATATTGTACTTTATCAAAGAAATGTGGTGGGAAAAATATTGTATTAGGCTATGTTACAAAAAATCTGACATCTAAATTACAATTCAGTATTGTCAGACGTTGCGTGACAGTTTATGGAATCAAACACAGCAAAATTTAAATCCATGAATAGGATTATAGTAGACAATATTTCGCCGATTTGAATGTTTTATTATGACTATATGAAAACAGACACAGGCCTGATTTAAAAGCAGTAAACACTTCAATAACAGCAGTTTCAGGCAGGTGTCGATGTTCTCACAGATGCCCCCTGGTGGCCATTCTTACTTTTTGTTTTGTGTTTTTGTCCATGCCGCAGAGCACTGTAATGTGACGCGGTACGCTGCAGTATAACGAGGCATGCCCCGTCGTGGACTGCCCCCTTGAGGCTGGAATCATCTTACAGATGAGCGACATCTGTAAGATGTGCACACACTGATTAACTAATTGATCAACGATCAACACTGGGTTTGAAACAGGTTAACAGCTTGAGGTTAACAGCTTAACTGCTGCACAGCAAGAGAATACATTTGGGTGGCGATGACACGATGAAGTTGCCACCCCCGAAGAAACCGATATGTTTAGCTCGAATTCATCAACTACACCAGGATATGTTTGCACAGGAGTGGAAGTTGGAAGACAGGCAAATTGGTGGATACATTTTCAACCCCAAGATACCAGAAGTCGCATTTTATGAATTGTCCGAAGGCGAGGTGTTTAAACAGGGCTTGACTGATCAAATGACCTTTAGTGCTTTAATGGCCTTTATGGAGCATCTTTCAAAAAGTGTTTTATTTGGGGCCAAAGCAGGGCGCACACAATACGGTAGATGTGCTTTTTAAAGTCATTGAAGGAATGAAGCAGTATGTCTCTGTTAGATTGGAGCTATTTCCGGACAATGTTGGTATGTTAGAGTGTGACTGCGACTGCACAATGTTCGACTGACATACAACCCTGCGTTTACCAAGTGCTATGAAAAAGGGTACACTGATGAAT
This sequence comes from Esox masquinongy, assembly GCA_016801175.1. NCBI lineage: Eukaryota > Metazoa > Chordata > Actinopteri > Esociformes > Esocidae > Esox > Esox masquinongy. Next base: position 54,430 of record JACXGI010000832.1, read on the forward strand.
ATTTTACAATAACAGAATGCGTTCCTAGGGTGCCTCTTGTATATAGAATAAAAGATTATGATGACGACATGATCGTTGGGACCTTTTATGAACAAGAATTACTGAAAATAATCATGGCAAAGGATAAAACTTTTAAAGTGGACGCAGTTCTGGATGAGAAAGTACAGAAAGGGAAGAAAATGAGTCTTGTGAAATGGTTCGGCTGGCCTGAGAAATTCAACAGTTGGATAGCATCGGAAAAAGTCCTTGACCTACAAACAGGATAAAAACACTAGGATATGGTGGACTGCATCATTCACAATGACTGCGATCAGCATGGGTGACGGCAGGTTCTACATAACACTGCCTAGTAACTCTTTGAGGCATATCTATCCAAACAATTTGAGTTTGAGCTATACCAAAAAATTTGCCAAAGGTATAGATTTGAAAGGTAGGCCCCATTTTAGTTTAAAATTTAGTGCAAAGTTAGAACAGATATTAGGCTTAAAACCAGGCGAATGGTGGTACGCCCCATGGTACGCCCCATTCCCTGCAGATATTCTGGCAGGGTTTAACACCCTATACATCTACACAAATACAACTGATTATCAAAGAGTTGGGGATAGCCATGTCACGCTGTTGAGAACAGTACATATTGCAGTGGGAAAAAACGAAGTTGTCACAGTGACGTACGACAAGCCACACTACATACCTCTTAGTAAGAGTCAGATTGATGAGATTTGTATTGAAGTAAAATCTGATCAGAATCAATTGGTTTCATTCGTAGTGGGGAAGGTGATTGCAAAATTCCACTTCAGACCAGTCAAACAATCTTTTAGACTATAAGATGCAGCCTCAGAAACTCTACGATGGTCCTCAAAGATATGTAGATACTATGTGTGGTTTCTCAATCGCAAAACCACATTTCAAAAATGCAGTGAGGAATATAGTAGGTGAGGTCGTCAGCAATGTCATTGGCTCGTCAAACAAAACTGCAGGATGGATCCGGATTGATGCTTATGACTTGAGGTGTTAGAAAGAGACCGCCTGGTAGGAGGAGCTGACCAAAGAGTAAAAAACGCAAGATTGTGACAAAAACGAGTCGCTGTAAAAAGAAAACATATCGCTCGAAGGACACTCAAAAGGGAACAATGTATGACTGGTTAAAAACATTTTTTAAAGGAAGATGGCACTCATACATCCTATGTGTGGTGAATATATGAAAACTGAGTTGGATTTATTCACAGTTCCTTTCACACAGACATCTCTTGAGAAAAATACATGCGTTGAAATACCAACCCTATCGGCAATATCAGACGCAGCCCCTCTGGAGTTCTTTATTGCTGGAAATGGTGAAGATTTCATTGATCTGAATAATACTTAGCTGTACCTATGCGTAAAAGTCACTAAACTGGATGGGACTAATACTGATGCCGAAGCCAGTGTTGGCCGTTATCAATTACCCGATAGCCACCCTATTTTCACGAGTGATCGATTAATTGGGTGATCGTTTAATTAGTCAGAGGAGGAACACATACCCCTACAGAGCTGTTATAGAAAGCATTCAGAATTATGGAAGTGATATTTTAAAGACACAATGTTCAGCCCGTTTGTTTTTCAAGGACACTGTGGGCCACATGGATGTTACGGACTCTGCAGGAGATAAGAAAGGACTTCTGAAAATGGCTGCCTATTCAGCGAATAGTGCAACATACGAAATGATCGGCCCTGTTCATAGCGATATCTTCTTTCAAGAGAAACTCATGTTTTACGACGTGGACACAAAGGTTAGGTTGGTATGCTGTAAAGACGAGTTCTGCCTTATGGGGCCAGGGGATGTGCGTTATCGTCTGCATATATTATCTACATCACTCTTTGTCAAGAAAGTGACTGTATCACCCGTGAAACTTGGACACGCTCAAGCGCTACTTTCAACCAAAGCAAAGTACCTGATTGAAAGGGTGTGCATGAAGACTTTTAGTTGACCCGCAGGGAGTCGTGTTTGTAAACAGGAAAAGCTATTTTTAGGCCCCCTACCAAAATGCATTGTTGTTGGTTTGGTGGACAATGACAGTTTTACAGGATGTTAGGCAAAAAATCCATTTAATTTCAAACATTATAATTTGGAGTTTATGGCTATGTATGTGGATGGTCAACAATTTCCTAGCAAACCATTCCAACCAGATTACACATTGGGATCAGCAATGCATGAATTTTACTAATTGGCCCTAGCTTCAGAAAAACATCTAAAGGACCAAGCCATGGCTATTGACCGGTCTGACTTCTTACACGGCTATGCTCTTTATGCAACTGTGCACCGGATGAGGAATGAGGTCAACACCTATCCCTGATTAAGTCTGGGAATGTCTGACTTGAGATGAGGTTCAGTCAAGCACTACCCCACACGATTAATTTGGTTGTTTATTCTGTTTTTGACTAAGTGTCCAACCAGAGGCAAGTCATGGTTGACTACTAGGAAACATTACCCAAACAGATGAGAAATGAATACTGCAGAGTTGACCGGAATGGTGAACCAGTTTTCATCTAGGGCTCATTTCTACGGGGTGCTGGCATGTGACCAACTACCCGGTGGACCTGTCCGAGATGTTGAATAAGATTTGAAACATACGGTATAGATTGGGCAAAGAAATACCTGAAGACAGATTTTTCAAAGGTCTTGTGTCCAGATGAAATAAGAGTGACTCTTGACGGACCAGATGAATGGGCCCGTAGCTGGATCACTAATGGACACACAGCACCACTTCAGTCTGGGGCCAGCCAGGTGGAGGAGGGGTACTGGTATGGGCTGCTATCATTAAGGATGAGGTAGTTGGACCTTTTCGGGTTGAAGATGGACTGAAACTCAACTCCCACACCTACTGCCAGTTTCTGGAAGATACTTTCTTTTGACAGTTGTACAGGAAGAAGTCCTTAACATTCAAGAAGGCCATGATTTTCATGCAGGACAATGCTCCATCACATGCATCCAAGTACTCCACTGCTTGGCTAGCCAGCAAGGGCCACAAAGATGCCCAAATAATTACCTGGCCCCCTTCCTCTCCTGACTTAAATCCTATTGAGAATTTGTGGGCCCTTCTCAAACATGAGATTTACAGTCAGGGTAGACAATACACCTCGTTGAATAGCACTTGGGTGGCTGTGGTTGCTGCTTCACCGAAAGTTGATCGTGAACAGATCAAGAAACTGACAGACTCCATGGATGGAAAGCTCATGGCAGTTATTGAAAAGAAGGGTGGTTATATTGGTCACTGAATATTTTTGAAAGAACAAACATTTTAATTAATTGTCATTTTGTGTTACTTTTTTGTTACATTTAAAAAATTGAGAATAAACACGTGAGTTGGGAGCAATTATATTTTTTAATTAGTTGCCTAATAATTCTGCACACCAATTGTTGCCTAATAATTCTGCACTCTCATGTATTCCCCTGAGAAAGATCAAAACTCACTTTTCCTTTGTTAAATATTCAGGTTCAATTATATTTTGGATTGACTGAGGGCATTGTGTTTGTTCAACCATAAAATAAATCTTGAGGAATACAATTTGCCTAATAATTGTGCACGCAGTGTAATCTACACAAGGGAAAGAACAGCTTACCACCGACCCTGTGTGGTAAAACGGGGTGATACAGGCCTTTCGGTGGACATGGTAGCCCTTAACAATACCAAACTAGGTGTCTAATGGTTTGAAATTTCGAAATATTATGTTTGAATGGCCTATCGAATAAGTCTTTGTCTTGTTGCAGAATGGGTAAAGACTACAGACGTCGTTAAAAGACAGTTTTTTTTGCATGATCAGTCATATTTTCAAAATCAATGCCAAAATGTCACTATTTCTGCCAGGGTATGCAAACTTATGAGCACAACTGTACCAAGCAAAAGCAAAAAAAAATGTATGCATTTTGTGCACAATGCATCAGACAGTTGGAATTGATAGTGGCGCAAAGAAACTGCCTGAAACTATTGCCCACTGTAACAGCTAAGTGTGGTGTTGATGTTATGGACCAGATTGCAGTAGGGTTGTATTTGGTAAAGGGAGGGAGTTGCTATGGCCTGTTGCAGTGTTTTACAACATCTCAGACCTGGCTGGCATCAGTGCACATACTTTGTACAATCAGAATCAGAAATCAGAATCCGAAAGGGTTTTATTGCAAATTTTGAAAACAAACAAGGAATTTGTTCTGGCCGTTGGTGCAACAATTAATACAAAATGAATGAGGGAAGTAAAACAAATAAGAACATTGGACTGAGCATAAACATAGTAGACTGCATTAATAAATTACTAAAAATAGCTAAAAAGTATATGTGAGGTGCAAGATTTTGTCCAGTTGAGGGTTGTTTATGTATGTGGTGAGGGAAAATAAATTTTTCCAAAAGGAGATGTCCAGTTGGTAGATGTGCAGGGAACAAAACTAATGATATCTGCCAAACATGTAAGCGACTGGTTTGTGGTAAATGCACTCAAACGGCCACTACATTTTGCATTGTATGTGGGCATTGACAATGAAACACGTAGACCACATTTGTATTTCATTCATGTGACGCACACATGGGACTTATGATATTTTGGTTATGCGAAAAGAGAAATGTAGCCTAAAGACTAAAAAGTCTTCTCCTCATTGACACTGGGCCGTGGTATTTGGGAGTTTGGATTGTTTACCGGTTTTACTTGAAACATACCAAAAGTCTGCATTCAGTGTGGACTGAGCTATTTTTGTGGCATAGTAATTAGTAGGGGGTGGGGGTTCCGGACAATTGCTGGCAGTACAATGCGATTGGTTGCCTAATGTGTGCCTCGATGTCTTCTTCACATTGTCTGTAAAGAATATTATTTATCTCATATGAAACTTGAAGCATGCCATTTTCCATTAAATCTGAGATGTTGATAAAGGGTTTGATTGGAATGAAATACATATTTCAAAGCTTGAAAAACTTTTTTTTTTCATTTTGTGTTTAGCCTATTTATATATAACATTTCACTTTTAATAAACGGCCAAATTATGTATGTTGGTTTTAAAAATAAACAAATTAAATGGCCTATCAATACTTTTAAAATACTTTGAAATTAATTTGGTTTAATTTTTATACAAATAGTGCGGTAAAATGCATGTTTTTTGCTAGAAAATATATCAGTGTGAGGACTTTTTTGGGGGAAACAAAAGTTTGTTTGTTATACTGTTTCTTCTAATAATAAAAAATATATCACTTCATCTTATATCACTTCAAGCCAAATAGCACAATGAATCAGAAACAGATTTATTGCCAAGTAGGTTTTCACATACATAATTCACTTTGGTCTGATGATGCATAACAGTAAACATATAGTGCAAGGACAAAAACTGGCAAATACGAAAGTGCAGAACTGCAAAATATGGTAACAATTAAGTGACAAATAAACAATAGAAATATGAATAAGTGTTATAAGAATATGCTGTGATGTGAGTGTTTGGTGTCAGTCAGGGTCAGGATTAGTTATGGTCTTTACTCAGTAATCTGTTCTGAAGTTCCTATTTTTTATTTAGTTTATTTAATTTAGTTATTGTAACAGTAAAAATGCTGAGAGACTGATGTTTCAATTTTTCAAGAATATCTATGAACAACATTTTGATACATCCCGCAATATCCATCAGTGGTTATTTGTATAGAACCATCATTTCTCCTCTCACAGATAATTCGTCTGCAATAACAACATCAGATATAAAAATTCATCAATATATTTTAATAGATAGTTTAATATAATTTTTTTTGACTCAATTATTAAACGAAATAACATAATACCTTAGTTACTCAAAATATCTATATTATTACATCTTATGTCACAAGCTGCATTCGTTTACCAAAGGATTACAAATGGATTTAATCAACTGATCTTGTTACCGCCATATTTGAAAATATGTTAAGGTTGCCCATAACATTTATTTCACTTACGCATTGTTTGTAGGCCTATCTCTATATGCACTTACATAATTCATCTTTCACTTTTCAATTTCACTTTTCGCGGTGGACCCTAACCTACCATTCTAGCTGTTTGCCTACCGGTAGCCAATCGTCCAAGCTGATGCAAAATATGGGGTATAGATCCAACTTGATTGATAAAACCATTGAAAAATCCAGGCAGCACAGTCTTTCATATTGGAGACTAATAATTTTAGGCTAACAGCCCGTCACAGTTCCTTTTTTAGTAACAAGCCTTACTGTAAGGAGTGGGCCTAGGCTATAAAAGATGAACACATTCTAATGTGCGATTTGTCAGTTCCTGCGCTTATTTCATCCCATGTCAAGTGCTGCTATAAACACACATTGTAAATCTCTGTACACACATAAAAAACAAATAATTTTCATAACAGCTTCTATAACATGCTTTTAGTAGACTTTCAGTGGATTAAATTAACTGTCAGTTCAATTAATTCAGTTATTGGTGGGCTACCATCTTCGCCCCATTGCCTTATCCTTACATAATGTAATAATTGGACCCAGAAAAAAATCACATTTTGTTATCTTGGTGGGGTGTGTAATAACTACAGTTAAATTACCAATGTTTTTTTTTTTAATTTAAGATAGAGAGAAGGGGAGACAGAGAGAAAGGTGAGACAGAGACATGATAAATGGGAGTGGAAGAAGCCAGGTGGACTGCCATCAGTTGGTGTGCCATGAAGCATAAGAGTGGACAGTACATCACACTGTCCAGGTGAACAAGAGACAGAAAGACAGAATGAAAGACCTAATATAGGCCTAACAGTACAAATCAGCCAGTAGCTTTATGGTCCCATTTGTAAACATCCTAATCTGCTATGAGCGATGTCAGTGACCTCTTCCTCTGCATACACCAGTAAGCAAGCGTCAGCACCTTCCTCTCCATCCATCTCTACCTACATATACAAAATATATAACAATATACTGTAATTATTTGCATTGTTTCATAAATCCATAACACATAATATATAACAAAGGACTTGCAGAACAATCATTCACAAGTTGCTTGTGTCTAGATAGGCGCGTCTATTACATGGACACAGGCATCAGGGAAAGTGATACAGTAGTGGTCATAAACATAATATGACATCCTTATAGGCACAATTTGGATTTAGTAATGAATAAACTATCCAAGTACAGTAACGGAGCCATACTTTAGTACTTAGAAATATATATGCCAGGATAGAAAACCACGTCTGAAGATGACTGTAAATGTTGCCTAGTTTGTAGATTAATTTTACATTGTTGGTAGCTAGTTTGGTATAATCAGACTCGCTTTTTCTAAAAGAATATTTACATCATAGAGACAAACACATGATACACACCTTATTTCATAAATTATATATGCAAAACATTAGATATAACATTTAATAGCAATTAAATAATAATTGCTTGTGGCTACAGTACCTAACTAGCAACATTTTGTGTATTTACTTGCTTAATACTGGTGACGAACTTAGCTGTTATCAACCCATTGTTGTGCAAAAACAAATTTAGTTAATTAACATTGTCATATATAGAGAAATACTCACATCTTAATTCAGAAACTGAGTAAGTGGGTAGCTCGTTAAGGCAGGCCAAATAGCTTCAGCGTCAAGCTGGTAAATATTCAGCGCTGAAAACCTACTTTTTATCAAAATAATAATCTGTCAAGTGACCCTATTAGAAAAAGTTTGTAATAAGCAATTTTAGGCAATCTTCCTTACCTCGAATGATTGACTTCGTTTGTACATCAAATCTGCGAAAGTAAAACTCCAGATCCATTCTTTTCATTTTTCATAACCACGGTCAGAAGAAGATTTCTGTAGTTTTGGACACATTCTCATTGCACAGAAAAATCCATCATGGTGGACTTTATGGGTTCTTGAGGCTTTTTTTGTTCATCATGACAAATGAGGCAGGTACCAAAAAATCAGCACTGTAGGACAAATGGGGTGGAAATGGCATCATTTTGAAATGAGCAAATAGCTAACTAGCGCCCCTGGTTGAGGAATCGGGGCAGGAGTCTGTATGGTTGTTACACACATGGACTATTTTAACAGTATGCAAGTTTATAGCATTTTTTACCATGGGCTTTTTGAGTTATTAAGCATTTTAGGTGCCAAGAATAATAACAATAATACTAACAATAACAGTAGGTTTTCTCCTACCAGAGAACCCCTAATAATGAACCGGAACAAACACAATAGGGTTTCACTAGTGAACTACTGAAACTCTAATAATAATAATAATTGTAATAATAATAATGAAACTAACAATTATAAGAGGGGTTCCAGCAACATCGTTGCTTGACCCCCTAATAATTATACATGGTAAATACGTTAACAAAGAGGATTAGATTTTTTTTATCATTCACACGGTGGTGCTATTGAGGTTTTCCACATTTGCAAGCTCACGATGCTCAACCCATTTGAGATAAAATCTTGAAAAGAGGTACGTTGGTCCAAATCCTCACAGGAAAAATATTTGTAATTGGGACCCACTAACTCAGTGGAAATGTTTTTTCTGTATTTCTGAATTTGTGAAAAATGCTTCAAACGCTACTTCTGTAGTATCAAATGACCGCTTTTAAGTGTGATTACATGTGGTATATGATCTGGGTTGTGAGTTTAATTTATATAAAAGATGTTTCCATTTGGCTACATAGTAGTATAGTGAAAAGGAAAAAAAACATGCATGCCATATTGTTTGCAACTCTGGACGTGAGTTGGATTTGTCCTACTGAAGAAAATCTGGTTAGTAACAACTGAATGCAAAACCCAGCTAAATTCTGCATCATTTATCCAAGTCCCAGCTCAATGATGCGCATCTTCAAGTTCTAGTTGTTTTGGGTGTATGTTACTTTCGAGGAAATTCTCAATGCCAGACAGCAATTCTGTGGTAATTCTTTGTTCAAATGATAGCCTTTAAGGAGTGCGTGCCTTCTTTAGCCATCTTGCAAGGCGATTCAAAAGTGGTGATTTCTTCTTGATAGAAAAACAATGTTGCCATAGCTTGTAACTGCCCTTATTTTTAAAAAGGAAAGGGGGCGGGGTAGGAAACACCAATATGAGAAGTTCTTATTAAATGATCAAACAATATTAATCCCTCCTAAACAAAAATGTGTTATACTAAAAGTCAACAAAGGTCAAAGTCATAAATCATCATAAATTACTTAAACTGAAAGGTCAAATCTACTTGTACTCTTTAACATGTCTTTCTCTCTAATGTTTTGATATGTGTGTAATAGAAATAGCCACCTGTAGGTATTTTAGCTATAAATTCCTATGTGAAAATATTTCATGGTTTTTCATAGTTTTTTTTTTTAATTGCACATTACTAATTTAATGTAACATATGTTTCCTTGTATGTTTTATTTTCTGGGTATGTTTACCTTCTTTCTGACCTTTCTGAAAATCACAGCTTTCAGATGTTTTGAGGATTCATTTTGACCCATTTTAGAACACAAAATGGTACATTGCCCAAAGGAAAATTACTTTAACTTGTCCATCTGATTAGATGCAATTTCTCAATAAAGAAAGTCTCATTTAACCTCACTACACATATAACTAACTAATGATAATCGAAAATGTTTGTTCACTTTTTGTCAACAGAAAATAATGCATACAGCTTTGGGCGGACCACAATAGCAAACCTGAAATCTGGGTTGGTACACTTTTTTAACATTATTTTGTTGATTAATAATATTTTTATTAATTATATATATTATGTTATTGTACTTGTTATTAATATTATTATTAAAACATATTTTGTTCAAAAAAAGGATTAATGGGTAGAAAATAGCAAAAGGCAAAACAGCAAGCATTTCAGAGTGTCATTTGGGACATCTTGATCAGATCATTTACTTTATAAACAACCAGAAAAAAAGTATAAATAACAATGAAAATACACCTCTGGAAAAAATGAAGAGACCACCTTTTTCTTTCCTTCCCAAAAAAGTTGAAAAGGAAAGTTTTGAGTGAGGAACAGAAGCTTTCAATTTGCAGTGATCTCTTAATTTTAACCCTTCTGTTCCTCACTCAAAACCTTCCTTTTCAACTTTTTTGGAAAGGAAAGGAAAAGGTGCAGTGGTCTCTTCATTTTTTCCAGAGCTGTATGTGTCATTTCCTTGGTATCATGAAAGAAACATCTTGTGATTTTAAACTGACATATCTAACCAGAAAAGTCTATTAATATGACATCACAATTTATTGTCCTCTAGGATGTGCAGGCCCACACCAATACATTTTTAGTGCTGACATTCAAATCTCTTCTGCTTTTTACAGGACAAACCTCTTATGGCTCCACACTTCATTTGCATTCATATACCTACTTCTGACTGTATACAGTATGAGACGGCATACGTCCAAAATGCATTACAAAGAGGATGACCTGGTATGGTTTATTTTATTTATATTTTTTTTTGCTTCATCTTATTGTTTCAACTGCAATGTCAATTTAATGTAACTAACTACTATATGAATTGAAAGGCTGTGATTTTTTAATAAAATTTTTAAACTTACATGTAGTCATTTCCGATTTATACACTGTTCAAAGAAATTAAGGGAACACTTAAATCACACATCGGGTCTCGACTAACAAAATATATTAAGATCAACATCAGGCTGTTCCAACTTGCGGGAATTTCATCACGGCAACTGATAATGTGACTCAGTAGTGTGTATGCCCCCCCGTGCCAGTATGCACTCCTGACAATGTCTGGGCATGCTCCTGATGAGACGGTGGATGGTGTCCAGGGAGATTTTCTCCCAGGCCTGGATCAGGGCAACAGTGAACTCCTGGACAGTCTGTGGCGCTACTGGGCGATGTTGGATGCGCCTATACATAACGTCCCAGAGGTTCTCAATTGGAATCAGGTCTGGGGAGCGTGAGGGCCATTCAATGACATCAGTGCCTTCGTCATCCAGGAACTGCCTACACACTCTGGCCAAATCAGGCTGGGCATTGTCCTGCACCAGGAGGAACCCAGGGCCCACTGCACCAGCATAAGGTCTGGCGATGAAGTCCTCAGACACAACAGCAGTCAGGATCCCGTTGGCTAGCACATGGAAGTCTGCGTGACCCTCCAAGGAGATGCCTCCCCAGACCACCACTGCCCCACCGCCAAAATCATGCTGGATGATGTTGCAGGCAGTATAACGTTCACCACGGTGTCTCCAGACTCTTTTACATCTGTCACATGTGCTCATTGTGAGCCTGCTCTCATCTGTGAAGATAACGGGGCGCCAATGGCGGACCTGCCAATTCCGGTGTTCCCTGGCGAATGCCAATTGAGCTGCACAGTGCTGGGCTGTGAGCACAGGTCCCACTAAAGGACGTCGGGCCCTCATGCCACCCTCATGGAGTCCGTTTCTGACAGTTTGGTCTGGTATCAGTTTGGTCTGGTATTCTGACAGTTTGGCCTGGTATCTCCTCCATGCTCTTGAGACTCTGCTGGGAGACACAGCAAACCTTCTTGTGACAGCACGTATGGATGTGCCATCCTGGAGTAGCTGGACTACCTGTGCAACCTGATTGGGCTGCAGATACTGCCTCGTGCTACAAGTAGTGACAAGGACACTAGCAAAATGCATAACTAAAGACAAATCAGTCAGGAAGTATAAGGAGAAAGCAATTGTCTGTGGCCACCACCTGCAAAACCATTCCCTTTTTGAGAGTTGTCTTGCTGTTGCCTCTCCAGTGCACCTGTTGTCACTTTCATTTACATTAGAACAAGTGACATTGATTCACAATTGATTTACAATGATTCCTAACTGGACAGATTGATATCCCTGAAGTTTAATTGACTTGGTGTTACACTGTGATTACATGTTCCCTTTATTTTTTTGAGCAGTGTATACGCTAATGCTGATTCTCTATCAATGCGGTTATGCAATGCACCACTTTTTGACCTGTGTATGTGTATGCAATTTTTACACTGCATCACTGGTTAAAGTTGCTCATAAATGGTCAGCGGACATAGCTGAGTCTAGTACAATCATTTGCACAAAATAAAATATATGTTAAGACTATAGCATCTAATTATTGATATTTCAGCTGCAATTTAACTTCAACTTGATGACATCAATAACAAAAACCAAAAATGGGGATGTCTGGTAACCTTAGATTATGTGAACAACTACAAGCACAGAGTAAAAATAAGGTTACATGGAAAGATTGCTGAACTTCCCTTATAACGTCTACTGAAAATAAACATTTGTAATTTAATATTTCTGGTGTAGATCTGGTTGTTATATTTGTTATTTTCAGCAGTTGTGAATGAAGGCATTTGCTTTTTTGCAGGTGAAACGCACTTTATTTATCAATGGGATCTCCAAATATGCTGAAGAGGATGACATAAAGCAACACTTTGAGTAAGCATTTCTAGTTCATTCTATTTTCAGGTGTCTGCGAGGCTTTGGCTTGTAACTGTATACACAGTATTGTACATTTTATATATGTAGGTGCCAAATTGGTTTCCAGGTGAATTGTTGTTATATTTTGCTAGTCAATCTCCTAATCTGAATTAATCCAAAAGAGATTAGAATTGCTGTTTTCAGTCAATAGTGACACTAGCCCAAGGTAGGTTGTGAAAATTAAGCCTTACCTTAAAGATTTGAGATTAGATGTATTCCACATCTAATGGACATTTCTTAATGAAGATCAATCTAGTACTGAAAGCTGAATCACTGTTACATGTTAGTGAACTACTACCGGAAGACTATGCTTAAATTATGCACTGGTCATCTTAAAGGTAGAATAATAAAAAGAGTTAACTCTTCATAACCATTTATTTATTCCTCATCACCCAATAGGAAGGCATGTGTGAGACACCTGTAGGTAACCCTTCAAATTACACCCCGTTACTTACAGGGTAGTTCCCACGTAACTACGTAGTAACAAGAATGTAAGTACGTGGTAAGAATGGGTAGTTATTTAGGAGCAATGTAAGTGTTACGTGTACTTGAAAGAAGAACGATAATACTCCAAAACAACTTAGTAAACAGACAGTTGATAAAAAAGCAATTTTGAAAGTATATGATTGTCATTCTTATTCGTGCTTATGAATTTACCATTTAAATGTGACTTTACTAATTATTTTATTGCAAGTTCGCTCGCGGAATTAAGGGTTTAAGAGAAAGAAAGATGATGCACATTTCTCTGCTTTGAGCAACTTTTCACCATGCCAGCACACGCTTTGGGCAATCGGTTCTTGCCAAACCAAAAGGCGTGTTGACATCATTCAAAAATGTATGAATTGATTATTGATGTGTGTTAGGAATCAAGCCACAGAAAGCACTTATCTGTCCTAGATTCCCCACGGCTTCTCCTTGAAAATAGGCGCCCACATGAATGTTTTCTCCAGTAGGCTATGCCGGATCGAAAGTGCTCCAATGTAGGCTATTATTTCGACGTGTTGAAAGCGAGAAGCTGACAAATAAAACGGATAGGCTTAACAAATACGAGTTTGTCAGATTTTACTGTTGTTGAGGACGATTAAACATTAACATTAGAAGCCATACTTTAAAATGTGGACATCCAAAGGTGCCTGGCTCAGATTTTAATAGTTGCCCAATATGCCAATCTCCTAAAATGTTGTGTTGTTTCCAAATGTAGATACAAATAAGATCCATTCGCTTGTGGTGGAAATACACATTAAAACTAGTGTATTTCGTAATAACACCTGATAAAAATGTGGTAAATTATCATTTGTTTTCAGTTAATACTCCATAACATACCTTCAGGCCATCATCATGTTGTAGCTTATTCTTTCCCATACCTTGTGTATTTTACCCTTACTTACCATATAAGTTCCTAGTAAGTCCATCATCTTAAACTAGTTCTTATACTATACCAACAACATTTACAGTGTAAGTTCTATGAAAGAGGGCTGTAATTTGAAGCGTTGTCTGTTCCCACTTAAATACACTGTAGTTACAAGGAAAGAGGGCTGTAATTTGAAGCGGTACCTGTTCCAACATAGTTACAGTGTAGTTACAAGGAAAGAGGGCTGTAATTTGAAGTGGTGTCTGTTCCCACATTGTTGCATTGTAGTTACAAGGAAAAAGGGCTGTTATTTGAAGCGGTGTCTGTTCCCACATAGTTACACTAGTTACAAAGAAAGAGGGCTGTAATTTGAAGCGGTACCTGTTCCCACGTAGTCACACTGTATTTACATGAAAAGAGGGCTATAATTTGAAGCAGTACCTGTTCCGACCTAAAAACACGGTAGTTACAAGGAAAGAGGGCTGTAATTTGAAGCAGTGTCTGTTCCCACATAGTTACACTGTTGTTACAAGGAAAGTGAGCTGTAATTTGAAGCGGTACCTGTTCCCACATAAATACACTGTAGTTACAAGGAAAGATAGATACACAGTAGTTACACCTACCAAGCAAGTACGTTTGGTGTAGTCACATGAAGCATATTCTGATTCACAGTAGTTAAAATATGTAACACCTCAAACTAATTAATGACAATTTAAAATGAGAGGGTATGTTCAAAATAAAATAAACCTAAGATGGAAATTAATCAAAATGAAATCTAGATACTGGTATCTGCACCATTTGGAGAGAGCTATAATGACATTTAAAAAACACATCTGTCAATTATAAACATTTTATTAAAACAAATAAAAACAATCAAATACTATTACAAACAACTACTGTACAACCACTGCTATCTGAACCTTCTATTTTTAAATATATTTATTATAAATTGTAAGCAATTCGTTTGAGTTCATCTGTATATCCAAAAGGTTGTTTTGCAAGTCCGGTTTGCTGTCCATGTATGCCATTTGAAATTCTGTGTAACCACACAGCCTCTATCCAGCTTGGAATAGAAGGGGAGTCCCAAAGTCATCCCTCTTGGAAGAGAACTCGCCCTGTATAGAGAATTTCAGTAAAAAGTGTTGTTTAGTATACAATTACTGGACTTGTCACTGACAATAACATGTTTAGTAAAGAAAACAATTGGGAGCATTACATTTTTTATAATTTACCATTGTCTGTTCAAATTTGACTGAAATCATATTTTACACATCCCATTATGATGACACCAGTTTGTACAAATAATGTTTTAAAGAACACTTTTTACATCTTGTTAAATACATAACAGAAAAATCTGTAATTGTCTTATGTTGTCCTGGTCTTACAGATAAGCTTAGGTACTACTCCTTGTCCTGAAAAGAAGATTTTCAGAAGAATTTTTTAAAAATATTTTTCTAGTTAAATACTCCCCAATTATAAAATTGTTATTAGTATTAACTGACTGAAGCATACATTAATAATGAACTAAAGATTGAATAATAAACTGCTCCAAAAAATTAAGGGAACACTTAACACATCGGGTCTTGAGGAAGGAAAGATATTAAAGATCAAAATCTTTCCTGAACATTGTGTAATTCGTTTAGAATGTAACGACCAATGGAAACCAAAATCACCAAATGATTGAGGGCTGGATTCAAACTCACCCCGAAAATGAAAGTAAACGATTGAAATCACAGGCTGTTCCAACTTGCGTGAATTTCATCAAGGCAATTCATAATGTGACTCAAGAGTGTGTATGGCCCCCCTGTGCCTGTATGCACTCCTGACAACGTTTGGGCATGCTCCTGATGAGACAGCGGAAGGTGTCCTGGGGGATCTCCTCCCAGACCTGGATCAGGGCCTCAGTGAGCTCCTGGACAGTCTGTGGTGCTACTTGGCAGCGTCAGATGCACCGATGCATAACATCCCAGAGATTCACAATTGGATTCAGGTCTGGGGAACGTCAGGGCCACTCAATGGCATCAATGCCTTCTTCATCCAGGAACTGCCTACACACTCTGGCCACATGAGGCCAGGCATTGTCCTGCACCAGGAGGAACCTAAGGCCCACTGCACCAGCGTGAGGTTTGACGATGGGTCTGAGGATTTCATCCCGGTACCTAACAGCAGTCAGGGTACCGTTGGCTAGCATGTGGAAGTCTGTGTGACCCTCCAAGACTATATGCCTCCCCAGACTATCACTGACCCACCAAACCAGTCATGCTGGATGATGTTGCAGGCAGCATAACGTTCATCACGGCGTCTCCAGGCTCTTTCACGTCTGTCACATGTGCTCAGTGTGAACCTGCTCTCATCTGTGAAGAGAACAGGGCAGGGCGCCAGTGACGGACCTGCCAATTTTGGTGTTCTCTGACTAATGCCAATCGAGCTGCACAGTGCTCGGCTGTGAGCACAGGTCCCACAAAAGGACGTCGGGCCCTCATGCCACCCTCATGGAGTCCGTTTCTGACAGTTTGCTCAGAAACATGCACATCATCAGCCTGCTGGAGGTCATTTTGTATGGCTCTGGCAGTGCTTCTTCTGTACCTCCTCGCACAAAGGAGCAGATACCGGTCCTGCTGCTAGGTAGTTGCCCTTCTACAGCCCAGTCCAGCTCTGCTCGTGTAACGGCCTGGTATCTCCTCCATGCTCTTGAGACTGTACTGGGAGACACAGCAAACCTTCTTGCTAAGGCATGTATGGATGTCCCATCCTGGAGGAGCTGGACTGCCTGTGCAACCTGAATGGGCTGCAGGTACCGCCTCATACTACCATTAGTGACAAGGACAATAGCAAAACGCAAAATTGGAAATAATCAGTGAGGAAGGATAAGGAGGGAGTAATTGTCTGTGGCCACCAACTGCAAAACCATTTCCTTTTGGGGGTTGTCTTGCTGTTGCCTCTCCAGTGCACCTGTTGTCTCTTTAATTTGCACCAAAACAGGTGACATTGATTCACAATCGCTTATGCTTCCTAACTGGACAGATTGATATCCCTGAAGTTTAATTGACATGGTGTTATACTGTGATAATTACGTGTTCCCTTATATTTTTTGAGCAGTGTAGTTGCAAACTTGGGGAGACAAAAACAAATACATAATTCGAGTTAGTTTGTTTGCATGGTTTTCCCCTTAACTGCTTTAATGGCAGTAAGGACAATGGTCGTTTTGTCCAACTTGTGCCTCCTGCAGCATTTATTTATACTCCTCGTATTCTTGGAGCCTTTCAGAAGTTTATTGTAACTGTGAAATACATACTCAGGATTTCTTACTACAACACAACAAAAGATATGCATGAGGACATATTATTCATTGGTTAAACATCTACAGTGCATAATGTACCTAATCTATAGCATGCATTTCATCTCCAGTCCTGCAGAATCCCTGGTAATACATATCAAATGTGTAACCCAGAATAAATACAACCTACTCAACTATTAAATGGCTTAATTAGCAGGAATCAATTGTTCACAAGAATCAATTGTCCTTTAATGGTAAGGTCAAAAGAAATAGTATGAATCTTCCTCTATATTCAAACAGAAATGGTGTGTGCATTTGTAAAATACAAATTAACTTCACGTTAATTGCCTTGAATGGGTATTTAGAGGAATCTTTCACATGTCCAAGTGTTGAACTCTACAATATTATTATTATATTTTTGTTGTGTTTGGCCAGAACTGTTATTCACTCATTTTCTTTTGGATGAAAGAAAATAAGTACCATAATTTGGAATGGTCTACATTTTAGTCATTCTCCTCGTCCTGCTTCCCCAAGTGAATCCCAACCACAACGTTTGCGTTGTTGGCACAGTGTTCAACCAATGGACATACTCAAGACTAAGGAGTCCTTGTCAGAGTAACCCAATACAATTCCATTGGTACCAGGAGTTTGATAGCACCACTGGGTTTCAGGCATAGGTCATTTTTCAGATGCCATTATTATTAATTGATGTGTTACCTGAACTGTCTAATAAGACAGTAAAAATAAATTATAATTTTCAATTCTGTAGTCATCATTTTTGTATCCTGTTTAAGTTTCAGGCTGACTAATGTATTGATGCACGGCAACGCAACTCCACTTTTAGTGAAGGTTTCAACTAAACTGTTCTTTTATGTATACTGTAGCCTTTGGTATTTTTCAACTGCCTAGTAACCCATAAAATGTCAGAATGCTATTTGTTCAGAATGCTATTTGTTCAATAGTTGAGGCAGTGTTAAAACTAACAAGGTGTTTACCGTTCTTAATTTGTGTTGCATAATGTTCTGTGGAACTGGCACAATACCGAAAGCAAAATGAAAGACCTTTTTCGCAAGTACAACTGAATGTATATCGGAATTATGTACTATTCTAAAAATATTTTCATGGACAAATGTTAGAAAACTTTCAGGTACATTTTGACAACCCTAGTCAATAGCTAGCGTCCTAGCAAGCTTCAGTAGCAGGTTTACTAGAGTGCTTGCTAGCGTGCTTTTATTTGTAACATATTGACCGAGTAAAAATTGGAATGCTCGGTTTAACATGAATTGTTTTTTTAACCACAATTTGGGTTCAATAAGTTCCCTAGCTACCTTTGCAAACGAAGAACACTGTCATTGCCCTTACTGCCATTAAAGCAGAGGTCGGTACAGTTAAGTGGGAAACCATGCAAACAATCTAACTTGAATTATGTGTTTGTTTTTATCTCCCCAATTTTGCAATTATTATTCAATGTTTAATTCATTACTAATGTATGCTGCCTTCAGTCAGTTAATACTAATAACGATGTTATTACTGGGGATTTTTACACTACAAAAATATAACTCATTGTTTTTCTTCTGAGCTGTAACTAACTTTTCAGGACAAGGATTGTATCAATCAATCAATCAAATTTATTTATAAAGCCCTTTTTACATCAGCAGTTGTCACAAAGTGCTTTTACAAAACACCCCGCCTTAAAACCCCAAGGAGCAAACAACAGTAGTGTTGAATTTCAGTGGCTATGAAAAACTCCCTAAGAAGGCTGAAATTTAGGAAGAAACCTAGAGAGGACCCAGGCTCAGAGGGGTGACCAGTCCTCTTCTGGCTGTACCGGGTAAACATATTAAGAGTACAATTGTAATAATTAATACGTGCACGTGGGCTGAGTCCAGAGTCTAGTTAAACTTAGTCCTGGTCGGG